>CM019914.1:818637-884615 GCA_009764595.1 Geothlypis trichas | reverse complement strand
ATGAGCATTGCACAAAGAGAAAACCACGAGCCAATTGCCCTCCATTCTGATCTGGCCCAGCATTTCCAGTCAAGGCTGCCTGTGCAGGGTTCCTGCACGCAGTGCAGCTCTGGTGTGCAGGGTTCCTGCAGCAGTGCGCCTGGCTGTGCAGGGTTCCCACAGCAGTGCAGCCCTGGCTGGCAGGGTTCCTGCACAGTGCAGCTCTGTCTGGCTGTGCAGGGTTTCCTGCAGCAGTGCATCTCTGGCTGTGCAGGTTCTGCAGCAGGCAGCTCTGGCTGTGCAGGGTTCCTGCAGCAGTGCGCTCTGGTGTGCAGGGTTCCTGCAGCGTTGCAGTTCTGGCTGTGCAGTTCCCAGCAGTGCAGCTCTGTCTGCTGTGCAGGGGTTCCCTGCAGCAGCGCGCTGGCTGTGCAGGGTCCTGCAGCAGTGCGCTCGGCTGGCTGTGCAGGGTTCCCACACAGTGCTCTGGCTGTGCAGGGTTCCTGCAGCAGTGCAGCCCTGGCTGTGCAGGGTTCCTTCAGCAGTGCAGCCGTCTGGCTGTGCAGGGTTCCTGCAGCAGTGCAGCCTGGCTGTGCAGGTTCCCACGCAGTGCAGCTCTGGCGTGCAGGGTTTCCTGCAGCAGTGCAAGCTCTGTCTGGCTGTGCAGGGTTCCTGCAGCAGTGCAGCTCTGTCTGGCAGGGTTCCTGCAGCAGTGCAGCTCTGGCTGTGCAGGGTTCCTGCAGCAGTGCAGCTGTGGCTGTGCAGGGTTCCTGCCTGCACCTGGGGCTCGAGCAGGGCTGGGCTGCAGAGACCTCACCCCATATCCTGTCTAAATGACTTTGGCTTCTGTCCAGAGAGCAGAATGGATTGATTGTGAAACCTTGGGGGTGACAGCTGCATCTTCTCCGGGTGGATTCATTCTCCCCAAACTGTGTCAGAATCTGTGTGGCACTCGGGATGAGTCCCGCTCCAGCAGAGCATCCCCTGCACAGAGCTGGGGCAGAACAGGGATTTTCAGCACCTGGATGGGTCCCATTCTCCCTGGGCCGGGGCAGTTTGGGACAAACAGCATTCCTGTGATAAGACACAGCTGGAATGGGGCAAGGCTCTTTCTGCTTGTAGCCTTGGATCAGACTGATTTTTTCATGAGAACCTGCCCAGGAACTGTCCCTGTCACACAAGAAGTGCTTTATGACCAGACAGAAAATCATCATCTATCCAAACTGTTTGGTGGTGAGAACCTGCTGTGTCACCAACAAGGAGCACTGGCTGAACTGGTTGTTTTTCCTTGAAAAATTCTGTTTCAGTATGAGAAGGGCCTACCAAAGGCTGTGGTTTATATTACCACTGTTACCCACGGCTCTTTAATTAATAGCCCTGACTGCTGAGTGTTGGAAAAAGGCTGCTATTATAGTAAAGAGCATAATTAAAAGGTTGTTTTGGAAAACAGAGCATCTACTTCTCCATGCTGCCTTCCTGGGCAGCTCAGGCTCCTGAATGAGCTGGCATCGTTGGAGCCTCAGCATCAGGAAAAGTGAGACTGATGGGTCAGCCCAGTGCTGTGCTCGGAGCTCTGGCCAGCTCTGGCTGTAGCACAGTTTAATGTAGTGCTCATAATCGTTCAAGGAATTTGCTAGAATGCTGCTTGCAGAGGATAGAAATGGTTTGGTTTTGGTTTTTTTATTTATTTTTTCCTACAGAAGTGCTGTAGGCGCTAAGGCAGGGAGTAAATCCAGCTGCAGGGTGGTTTGCTGAGGGGCACTGGGTATAGTGGTAAATTAAAAGAAAGATCAAAGGAATGAAAGGGGAGTGGAAAGGAAATGAAGGGGAAAGGGAAGGGAGGGAAAAAGGTGGGGAAGGAAGAAGAAAGCAAAAGAGGGAACAGAAGGAAATACGGGGAAAAGACTAAAAGGGGGGCAAAAGAGAAAATAGGGAAATGGAAAAAAGGGGAAGGGGAAAAGAAAAATGGAAAAGAGGGGAAAAGGGAGGAGAAGGGGGAAGGGTCTAAACTAAAGAAATAGGAAAAAAGGGCGAAAGGAAAAAGGGGGAAAGAGAAAAAAATAAAGGGGAAAAAAAGAGGGGAAAGAGGAAAGGGAGAAGAGGGGAAAAAAAGGCGGAAAAAGGGAAACAACAACAAACAACAAACAAACCGGGAAGGAAAAGCGGGGGAAGGAGCTGAAAAAAAGGGAAAGAAATCCCAGGGGCGGTGAGCGGTGCCGGTACCGGGCGGTGCCTGGCGCGGGGCGGTGCCAGTACCGGTACCGGGAGCGTGGAGGCGGGGCCGTGCCGGTACCGGGGCGGGCCAGTACCGGACCGGGGCGTGCCGGTACCGGGTGGTGCATACCGGACCGGGGCCGGGGCGGTACCAGGGCGGAGGGGGTGCCAGTACCGGACCGGGGCGGTGCCGGGGGCGGTGCCAGTGCCGGTACCGGGGCGGAGGCGGTGCCGGTACCGGGCGGGGCCAGTACCGGACCGGGGCGGTGCCGGGGGCGTGCCGGTACCGGGGCGGAGGCGGTGCCGGGGGCGGTGCCAGTACCGGCCTGGGCGGTCCCGGGGCGGCCGTCCCGGGGCGGAGGCTGCCCGGGGCGGTGCCAGTACCGTCCCTGGCGGTCCCCGGCGGGGCCGGGCGGGCAGACGCGTGGCCCCGCCCGGCGGGCCCGGGGCGCGGAGCGGGCGCTGCGGGCGGGAGCGCTGCCCGCGGCATGGCCCTGGCCCCGGCCCCGGCCCCGCGGGCCCCCGCCGGCGGCCCTCGGCGGGGGACATGGAGCGCTACTACCGCCTGCTCCGCGCCGCGCGTGCTGAGGCCGCCGCGCCGGTGAGTGCGGGCGGCCGGGCCGCGGAGGTGTCCGGGCGGCGGGGGGCAGGGCTCTCCCGGACACCGCGGGGCGGCGGCACCGCGGGAGGTGCGCCGGGGGTGCCCCGGCCCTCCCGCCCCATCGCGCCCCGGTGCCGGTGCCGGGCGCGTTCTGCGCTCTCGCTGCCGCTGCCCGCGGGAGCCGGCAGGTCCGTCTCTCGCGGCTGGCCGAGGGCTCGAGCTGCCGCTCTGTTATTCGTTCATGGATGCATGCGAACGGCCCCGGGGCTCAGCAGAGCCTTGTCCCCGCGCTGCCGGGTGTCACCGAGTGACGGCCGGAGCGCCCGAGTGCCCCGATCGCCCGGTTTGCCCTGGTGCCCGGTTTGCCCTGAACGCCCGGGTGTCCGGAGTGCCCGGGGGTGCCCGGTTTGCCCGGGTGTCCGGAGTGCCCGGGGTGCCCGTTTGCCCGGGTGTCCCGGTGCCGGCTGCAGGCGCTGCCCGGGCAGGAGGATGATGTTTGATGGTCCCCCCGTGCGAGCCCGGCGCGGCTCCCGTGGCCGCAGCTGTAGAACTCTTCCCGGGATGCTGTAGCTCCGCTCTGGCCGTGCCTGCCCGTTCCGGTGGGAAGCAGGGAGGCAGGAGATGGATGTGTGTGAGCTGTGCTCCTGTCAGACACCTCGGCTCCCCCGTGCCCGTGTCCCCAACACCCTCGAACGGCCCCGAGCGCCCGGCGGTGTCGGGAATGCAGCCTTGTACTGGAGCCGCTGCGCTGCCGTGCCTGCACGCCCTGAACGTGAGGAGCAGATGCAACCTGAGCCCTTATCTCGGGCCGTAGCTGCCTCAGCGATGTTTCCTTTGGTGGACGGTGATCTGCTCAGAAGTTGTGTGGAGCCCTCACTTTTTCATTATTTTCCTGATTTCCCGGGGGGAGTTACAGGTGTTTTTGCAATAAGGGAAGTTACAGGTGTTCTTGCAGTGAGGGGAGTTACGGGTGTCCTTGCAGTGAGGTCTTTCCTCGGCCAGGAGGGGAAGGGGCCCCTCGGTGGCTCCAGGCTCACTGGAGGATGCCCACCTTGGCAGGAGTGGAAGCAGGCAGAGCCATCCCTCCTTGTTGGTGGGCAGCTGGCAGAGTGCTTGCAGCTGTGCTGAGCACAGAAAAGACACACTGGCCAAAAAAAGGCTCCCTGTCTAGTGCCAACCTTCTTGACATCTTTGCAAGGCACAGCTGCGGTGCAGGAGGAGTTAGCCAGGGGTAGGTCGCAGGTGAGGGCTCTGCCAACGTGTCACCTCCTTCCCAGAGCTGCTGTGTCCGTGTCCCTCTGAGGCGGTGCCACAGCAGCTGCTGCTCCGCCTGCCCTGCCCACCTGAGCTGCTGCTCTCCCTGCGCCCTGAAATGGGGCAGGTACGGGTAGGCAGGGCTGGCATGGTCAGTCAGCAAAGGATGCTGCCTGAATGGATGTGGTTAAATGCTCCTCGTGCTGCTGTGGTGTGGAACACCATGGATGTGGTTAGATGCTCCTGGTGCTGCTGTGGTGTGGAACACCATGGATGTGGTTAAATGCTCCTGGTGCTGCTGTGGCATGGAACACCTTGGATGTGGTTAGATGCTCCTGGTGCTGCTGTGGCATGGAACACCATGGATGTGGTTAGATGCTCCTCGTGCTGCTGTGGCATGGAACAGCATGGATGTGGTTAGATGCTCCTGGTGCTGCTGTGGCATGGAACACCTTGGATGTGGTTAGATGCTCCTGGTGCTGCTGTGGCATGGAACACCATGGATGTGGTTAGATGCTCCTGGTGCTGCTGTGGCATGGAACACCATGGATGTGGTTAGATGCTCCTGGTGCTGCTGTGATGTGGGACACCATGGATGTGGTTAAATGCTCCTGGTGCTGCTGTGGTGTGGGACACCATGGATGTGGTTAGATGCTCCTGGTGCTGCTGTGGTGTGGAACACCATGGATGTGGTTAGATGCTCCTCATGCTGCTGTGGTGTGGGACACCATGGATGTGGTTAGATGCTCCCTGTGCTGCTGTGGTGTGGAACACCATGGATGTGGTTAGATGCTCCTCGTGCTGCTGTGGTGTGGGACAGCCCCGTGTGCTGCTGGAGCAGGAGCTGGTGCCACGGCCATGGGGACACAGATGGTGCCCGTGTGCTGTGAGCTGTGCACTGGGAGCCAGGTGAAAGCAGGCAGTGAGTTTTCTTCTGAGCATGAGCCCTCCCTCCCAGCCAGCTTTTGGCAGATGACCTTTGTGTAATGGTCGTACAGAGCCAAAATACCCCCACAAAGGCACATTTGTGTGGTTATAGCTGCAGGACCCGGACCCATGATTTGGCATCCGGGTTCTGAAAATAAAATGTTGACAAAGAGACCAAGTTGAGTAAGGCTCTTCAAATCATGAGATTAAAAATAAATCAGAAGCTTTTTTCCTTTATTGCCAATTTCTGAGCGTTCAGCCTGATCTGGGACCATGTTTTAACCATTTCCCTGCATGCAGCAGTACTGGAAACTTGTTGGTTGTTTCTAGTAGAAACCTGTACCTGCCTTAGATAAAATGCAGTAAAAATCCCAAGTTTTGATGGCCATTCCCATGTCTAAGATGTCTCGGGCTCCCCAGAGCATGGCAGAACCATGGCAGCCCCAGGAGCTCTGTGCTGGCACCAGGAGCAGGAGTAGTCTGGAGCACTCAGGAGGACGTGGGATGTGCTTCCTCTCCCGCAGCACATTTGCTACAACCACTTTAATGGTTGCCATTCATGTACCAGGACAAAAGTGAAGTGACAGCAGGGCTGTGTGGGAGGGAACAACTGAGGTGTAAAACATGGGGAGGCAAAGAAAGAGTTTCCCAAAGAGCTCTGTTTGCCTCTGAACGAGAGGATGCCTGGAGACAGAGAGTGCCTGGGGAGGGGGTTCGAGCTGGGACACTGCCCCTGGTTGTGGGAGCCTTTGGTAGTGCTCGTTCTGGCAGATGGGACTGCAGGGGGGTGATGGAGACACAGAACAGCCCCAGAGCAGCCCCAGAGCAGCCCCAGAGCAGCCCCAGAGCAGCCCAGAGCAGCCCCAGAGCAGCCCAGAGCAGCCCCAGAGCAGCCCCAAGCCCCTGTGCACAGCCACGTGTTGCTGTGCCAGGGGTTCTTTGGGGACATGTGCTGGGCACAGGGCAGGGCCCTGCTCAGCCTGTGCTGTGCCAGCCTCCCTCACGCTGGGCAGTGCCAGGCCCGTGGAAAGTGGGTGGGCAGGGGAGCTGCAGGGTGAGCAGTGGTGGTGGCAGGGGCTGCGTTGTTTTCTGAACCCCTTTGTGCTCCCAGGCCGTGCTGGGTTTGGGTTTAGGGCAGGGACGAGTCAGGGTGCCCTGGGCAGAGCTGTGCCAGCCCAGCACAGTTATCCTGCTGCTCTGGGGGTGTCTGCCAGGGCACACGGGGGTGGCACAGCCAGCAAGCACCAGCAGTGCCCATTGCACAGGCCTGCCCTGCTGCAGGAACAGTCAGCTGCATCTGCAAATGTGCTTTTGCTCAGGAATGCCAGAGTTGGGCATTCCACTTTCAGTTCAGGAAAATTGGTGTTTATTTTCCCTTGCTTTACAGTAGAGTTTCCAGGTGATGCCATTGGGGGAACCTGGCTGCACAGTTTAGTTTCCTGGCTGTGTCAGCTGTGAAAGAAATTGTTCCAGTGTCCTCAGTGAACTTCATTCCAGCTTCTCCAGCAGCCAGTGGGGCCCCAGGATTTACTGCTGCAATATCTCCCAGGAGTTACTTTGTGCTGCAATTTCTCTTTGAAAGATCAGCGTGTGCATGGTGCTGGATGATGATGGGAAGGTTACTGCTGTCTGTTATTTTTATTGGGTTTTGGAAGTGTTCTGTGCTGCCTGGGCTCTGGTTTGGGGGCTGGTTGTTTGGAAGATGTGTGCTGCTGGCAGATGCTGAGTGTGCTGTGCCTGCAGGTGAGCCCTGGTGCTGATGGGCAAACACAGGGACTGCTCCCTTTGCTAAGGGAGGAGCGACTGGGACTGGAAAAAGGAGAAAACTAAAGTACAGTGGAGCTGCTGCACGCTAGAAATGCAGGAAACTCGATTTTCTCAACACCCACACTGAGGCTGGATCCAAAAGAGGGGGTGTTGGGAAGCTTTTATGACATTTGTGGCAGTTGATGTGAATTCATGTATGGTGGAGCTGGCTTTCATCGTTCCCAATTCGTGCTGGCTTTGGTGTGCTGTGACTGTGGGGTTTCTCTGATTGGCCATGAACACATCACAGCAAAGCAGGAGGCAGCAGCCAAGCCTTGGTGCTGCTTCGTTTGCTTCTGCTTCACCTTTTCTTAGCAAAGCTTCCCCGGTTCCTCAGCTGCTAAATATGAATTGGAAGAGATTCCCTCCCCACCACCCCCGGGCCCCAAAACTCCATGGTGTCCAGCAGAGGGGATCTTTTAACCTGCCCTGAACATCCTCCTCCTCCTCCTCCTCTTCCTCCTCCTTCTCTTTCTCCTCTCTTCCTCCTCTTCCTCCTCTTCCTCCTCCTCCTCTTTCTCCTCTCTTCCTCCTCTTCCTCCTCCTCCTCCTCTTCCTCCTCCTCCTCCTCCTCTTCCTCCTCCTCCTCCTCCTCCTCCTCCTCCTCTTCCTCCTCCTCCTCCTCCTCCTCCTCCTCCTCCTCCTCCTCCTCCTCCTCTTCCTCCTCCTCCTCTTCCTCCTCTTCCTCCTCCTCCTCCTCTTCCTCCTCCTCCTCCTCTTCCTCCTCCTCTTCCTCCTCTTCCTCCTCCTCCTCCTCTTCCTCCTCTTCCTCCTCCTCTTCCTCCTCCTCTTCCTCCTCCTCCTCCTCTTCCTCCTCTTCCTCCTCCTCTTCCTCCTCTTCCTCCTCCTCCTCCTCTTCCTCCTCTTCCTCCTCCTCTTCCTCCTCCTCCTCCTCCTCCTCTTCCTCCTCTTCCTCCTCTTCCT
This sequence comes from Geothlypis trichas, assembly GCA_009764595.1. Classification (NCBI taxonomy): domain Eukaryota; kingdom Metazoa; phylum Chordata; class Aves; order Passeriformes; family Parulidae; genus Geothlypis; species Geothlypis trichas. Next base: position 876,913 of record CM019914.1, on the reverse strand, counting down.
CCTCTTCCTCCTCTTCCTCCTCTTCCTCCTCTTCCTCCTCTTCCTCCTCTTCCTCCTCTTCCTCCTCCTCCTCCTCCTCCTCCTCCTCCTCCTCCTCCTCCTCCTCCTCCTCACTGGCAGTGTGGCTCAGCCGTGGCTCCTGCAGCCCCTGTGCCCTCTCCACTGCCAGGGCTGTGTTGAAGGATGGCATTTCCATGGCTCTGGGCTCCTTGGCTGCCTGCACCCTGTCCTGTGGCAGCAGTGGCTGCCCAGCAGGAGTGGGGCTGTGCTGCCTTGGGGTGGCAGTGCTGGCTGCAGCTGTGCCACCCCAGTGCCCAGGCTGCCCCTGCTGCCCCACTGCTGCTGCTGCTGGGGGCACGCCTGGCACTGGGATGCTCTGGAGCAGCTGGGGGCACGCCTGGCACTGGGATGCCCTGCCCAGGATGGGGGCATGGCTGGCACTGGGATGCTCTGCAGCTCCTGTAGGGATGCCTGGCACTGGGATGCTCTGCAGCTCCTGGGGGCATGCCTGGCACTGGGATGCCCTGCCCAGGATGGGGGCATGGCTGGCACTGGGATGCTCTGCAGCTCCTGTAGGGATGCCTGGCACTGGGATGCCCTGCCCAGGATGGGGGCATGCCTGGCACTGGGGTGCCCTGCGCCAGGATGAGGGCATGCCTGGCACTGGGATGCTCTGCCCCAGGATGGGGGCATGGCTGGCACTGGGGTGCTCTGCAGCTCCTGGGGGCATGCCTGGCACTGGGATGCCCTGCTGCTGCTCCTGCAGGGATGCCTGGCCTGAGCCTCACTCTTCCCCCGGGGGCTGCAGAGCCCTGAGCTCCCCCTGGGGCTTCTCCCAGCCCCCAAAGCTCTGCATGGCAGCATCTCCCCTGCGAGGAGCCCCTGGATGCAATAACTGCAGCAGCCCTTTCTGAATGCCCATTTTAACTGTATAAAGTGACTCTCCACTGTTGTCACATTGCCCACCCAGATGCTGCTGCTGGTTTCAGTCAGCCCCTGAAGCTGGGCTGTGCCAGCTGTGGGGACAGCAGTGTGTGAGGTGCTGTGAGGGAGCTCAGGCTCAGTTCTGTACCAGCTGCTGCTCACAAAACCTCCTTTGGCAGGAAATGAGTGCACCTTGCTGTCCCTGCCTCCTGCCCCGTGCCAGGGCTGGCTGTGCTGCTCACAGGGCACTGCCCCGGGGTCCTCTGTGCCCTCCCAGGAGTGGCCTGAAATGAAAATCTCAGTTTGCCACAGAGCATCAGCTGAGGCCTTGTTTGAGAGTCCTTGGTGCCTCCCTGCTTTCTGTGCCCTTCTGCAGAGGTCAGTGTCAGAGCACAAAGGTCAGCTCAGGGTTTCCTGCAGCACCCCTCTATAGGATCTGCAGCACCCCTCTATAGGATCTGCAGCACCCCTCTATAGGATCTGCAGCACCCCTCTATAGGATCTGCAGCACCCTCCGAGTGCCTCGGGCACAGCAGCGCCCTGGGGCTGGTGCCAGCCCTTGGTTCCCAGTGTCTGCCCCCAGGCTGGGCTCAGTGGCCAGCACAGGGTGGGTGCCAGGGCTGAGCTGCCCGGGAGTGGCTCTGACCCAGCACAATCAGGCTGTTGTTGTGCCTGCCCTTGCCCAGGGGCATCCTGCCCTGTGTCCTGTTGTGCCACAGGATGGGCACAAACTGCCCCTGCCTCCCTTGGCAGGGCTCTCAGGGAGACAATGCTTTGTGAAATGTTTAAATTATGGGTTTTTAAAGGTTAACTCCCTTTCTGCAGCCTGTTTGCTGCCCAGCCTCAGCTGCTGGCTCATCCCTCTGATGGCAGAGCCCACCCAGCCCGCGTTTGGTGCCAGCCTGGGCTGTGCCAGCCCACCCAGCCCTTGGGGGCAGCCAGGGCAGGGCAGGGCAGGGTGGGCTCTGGGGCCGGGGCACCAGGCAGCCCCTCACTCACTGCTTTGTGACAGACATGGCACAGCCTGGGCTCTGCTCTTGTGTTTTCAATGGCACACACGTTTGGTTCATCTGGTTCATGTGTTGGAGCTCATTAAGTTGTTAAATGTGAATTTTATCAGTATGGAACCGCTGACCTGGTGGAAAGAGGAATCAACAAATAGAGGAGAAATCTCTTGCTGCTGCTTGTCCTCAAGCTGGGTGAAGAGGTTGAATGAGAGACAAATATTTGAAATATCTGTGCAAGACAAACTTCTTCCTCACCAAGACCAGTTCTAGGGCCTGTTACAATCAAGAATGTTTCTGTAGATGCCAGTGGGACTGGGGCTCCATGCTCAACCAGCAGCAATCCCATTTCTGTCTGCAGGAGGGAACCCAGCAGTGTGTGTGGCTGGAAGGGAGAGAGCAGCCCTGGCTGGGGGGCTTGGGACCAGAGGAACCCCCAAACACATCTGGGCTGCAGCACCTGACAGCCAGAGCAGGCCTGGAAAAGCTTCAGATAGAGGAGAAGTGACCAGAGAGCTTTTGAAAAAAGGGGAAATAGAATAAATATTGATTATGCTGGAGTGTGCTGAAGTATGCAGCCTGTCTGATTTAAAACAGCCACAAGATTATTCCCTAGGACCAGCTCTGGGAAATAATCAGTGTTTAAAATTTGATTATCAGAAAGCCCAAGGACTTTAATCTGCATAGATGTGCTTCTAAACATTTATTTGCAGGAACAAGGATGTTTGATTTTTAGCTGTCATTCCATTTATAGATAATCCAGAAAAATGTCTGCCAGCTTTAAGCTGCTCTGGTGTTTAGTCAGTGTGGCCTTTGTTTCCTTCTCCCAGGGAGAGGTGGGGTTGTGTGTGTTGTTCTGATGAGCTCCATTGCCTCTGAAATGATCCTGGTGCTAAATGTGGCATTCAAACAGCTCTGCCATGATTTAATTAGGAGGAAATCTAATAACTGCACATAAGAGCAGCAGCCTCTCCAATGGCTGTGGCCCCATGCCAGGTGCAAGCCTGGTGTCAGGAGCTCATTTGGGGACTGCCACAGCCTGAGAGCCCAGCCTGGCCCTGCTGCAGCTCCAGCAGAGCCCTCAGCCCATGGCAGTGCCAGGGCTGGCAGGCACTGGGGGCCCTGGGGAAACAGGCAGGGGATTGCTGAGTGCAAAATGGAAAAATCTACACTGGAGATGGATATTGAGGGGAGGGCAGTGCTCCCTTGGTGCATTTTGTGGAATATATTTGTTGCTGGCTCGTGGCCTTCATCCTGTGGGAGTCATTGGAAACATGAGAAACAACATCCCCAAGATCCACATATCACATATTACACAGTTTCATTGTTTGGGGAAGTTCAAGTTCCACCTTTGGATTAACTCATTGATAAATGTGTTTGCTTTGGATTTGTGCTTTATTTTGATTGCTGCTTTTCCCTTTCCCCAGAAACTGCAGTACCCATCTGTGCAAAGGACATCAGTGATGATCTGATGAAGGAGTTTGCATTTCTGTCTGGTGAGTATGAGAACATCCTCAGGGTCTGTCCCTGTGGTAATGAAATACTCCAGAGAAGTTCTTTGCTATTTGTCAGTGATGCCTCCCACAGGCTCTTGGCCATCAGGTGTATCCAGTGGCACCAGAGATGCTGTGAATAAATCATGGAGGCACTTGGAACAGAGATGGGGTTTCTGTCTCGTGCCACACTGTCAAACATTCTGACTCCCAGCACTCCATGCATGACAAGCACTTTGCTGTGAAATGCATTTCTGTAGGTTCCAGAGCAGGGTGTGTGTTTGCCCTTGCATTTCTGATTCCTTCTGCTGTGCTGTGTGAAGTGCACTCAGTGAATGAAGGAAGTGCCTGGTACTGAATGCGTTTGTTTCCAGCCCCTGCGTGTTGCACTCAGAGGCAGACTTGGCTTTGTTTGGCTCCTCTGGTGCTGTGGCACCCCCTGTGCCAGGGGCAGCCCAGGGCAGCATCCCTGTGTGTTTGCAGGTGGAAGGGGCAAGGACAAGGCCTGGATCATCACCCTGCCCGACAACGCTGCCTTCAACCAGGTGCCCCAGGAGAGCGTGGCCAGAGTGCTCAGCTACCTGACCTCAGTGCCCAGGTAGGGGTTAGGGGGTACAGAGTGCTCAGCTACCTGACCTCAGTGCCCAGGTAGGGGTTAGGGGGTACAGAGTGCTCACCTCAGTGCCCAGGTAGGGGTTAGGGGGTACAGAGTGCTCACCTACCTGACCTCAGTGCCCAGGTAGGAGCTGAGCCCTGGGTGGGTTAGGGGGGTACAGAGTGCTCACCTCAGTGCCCAGGTAGGAGCTGCTGTGTGTCCTGGGTGGGTTAGGGGGGTACAGAGTGCTCAGCTACCTGACCTCAGTGCCCATGTAGGAGCTGAGCCCTGGGTGGGTTAGGGGGGCACAGAGTGCTCACCTCAGTGCCCAGGTAGGAGCTGCTGTGAGCCCTGGGTGGGCAGGGGGTCCTGCCTGCCTTGGGCAGGGCTCAGCAGGTACAGCAGGGTGGGGGTGAGGGCTCCCTCAGCTCTCAGAGCAGGACGGGGGTGCCAGCCCCTACAGTGCCCAGTGAGGTGTGTGTGTGCCAGGAGCTGCAGGAAAGCAGTGGCATCATCCCTGTGACCTGTCAGCTGGAATGTGTCACACATTCACTTGATGAAGTTTCTAATTAGCAACAAGCTTTGCTCAAGCTTTGGCGTGTGTCACTGCCTAAACACACCATGCCACTGCAAAATAATGTTTGACGTGTACAAATAGAGAGTGACTGCTGTGGAAAAAGAGAAATGAAACCAGAGGAAGAGACTAATTACAGAACAAAGCCTTTGGGGTCCCTGTGGCAGCTGCTGGCTCAGCAGAGAGCAGCAGCTCCCATCTCCTGCCTGTGTCAGGGCTGAGTGCTGACAGTGTGCCTGTGCCTGCACAGGGCTGCAGGCTGGGGCAATGCCCTCCTCATTCTTGCTGCTCTGCCTGCTGACTCAGTGACCTGGAGTCCTTCCTTTTCTTGAGTAATGCCTGTTCTGGCAAATTCCATCCTGCAGGGAGAGCAGGCTGACAGCAGCTGGATGGGAGCTTCCATCAGCAGCTGCTTTGGGAAGAAGTGTGGAGTGTTTGGGCACCTCTGTTCAAAAAACACCAAAAAACAACCAAAAAGGAGCCTCTGGTTCCTCTGTCCTCTTTCTGATGGACTCTGGGGGCTCAGGGGCTCCTGGCCAGCAGGAACAGGACCTGCCAGGTGTTCCTCCTGTGCAGCTGCACTGCCCAGCTCGGGCTGCTTCCTCCAAGGCTTCCCATCCCACCCTGGCATTAGCATGATGAGCAGTCCTGCTGTCCCTGTAATAGCTCAGACTCAATCAAGGAACTAATGAGAGCTGCGAGCTTGCTGGTGGTTCAAACACGTTCAGCATGCTTTTGGTAAAAGCACTTTAATCATCCTGCTCTGCTCCTCCTGCCAGCAGAGCAGCTGCCCCAGTGTCTGACCAGCTCAGGAACCTGTGCTCCTTGGGGCTGGGAGACTCAGGGGACCAGGAGAGCATCACTGCTGAGGGTGGCAGGGCTGTGCCAGCCCTGGTGCCCCTGGGGACACATCCCCCAGCAGCATCACATGGTGGGGTTACAGTCAGACTTTGGCCAGAAAGCTCCTAAAAGAGGGAAATATTTCCCTGCCTGAGGTGTTTATTTCCCCAAATATCAGGGTTAGGTGGGTGCACCAACACCTGCTTACCTGGATGTGCAGGGGCAGATGAAAACCACACACCCCTGCAGAGGAGCTGCTTGGTGTCCTGTACAGCCTGGGAGCACCCCAGGGCTCTCAGCTTTGTGTGTTTGGGCAAGTTCAGTGGTTTGGAGTGTTCTGGGAAGCTGAATTTCACGAGGCACTCTCCTCCTGGAAATCCTTGCTGGATAAAGGAGATGGATGCTGGGAGCTGCTCCCCAGTCCCCAGGGCAGTGCATGCACAGCAGAGCCTGGAGGAGGTGACTCTGTGGGCAGGTGACCTGCAGTGCTCCTGGGAGCTGCTCCCCAGTCCTGGGGCAGTGCATGCACAGCAGAGCCTGGAGGAGGTGACTCTGTGGGCAGGTGACCTGCAGTGCTCCTGGGAGCTGCTGCAGGCAGGAGGCAGCTGCAGGGAGTGCCTGTGTGGATGGGCTGGAAGGGAAAACAAGGAATAGGTGCCCACTTTCTATTCTGTGCACACCCAGCTCCACATGCTGCTGCCTTCAGGCTGCCTGGGCTGAGCAGGGGGGCTGCAAGCAGGGAGGTGGGACAGATCTGTGTTTGCAGAAAGGGGCTGTGCTCAGTCTCACAGCTGCAGCCTCCAGGGTCCAACTTCAAGTCCTGCAAAACATCCCAGGTGTTTATTTTTAGTCTGGTGCATCAAAAAGTGACCAGAAACATCCAGAGAGAAGCAATCCTTGCCCTGGTGTTCTGTCTCCATCTTCCTGCTGCTGGTTGCAAGGAGCCCTCAGAGCCTTGGTAGAAGGCATTGATTTATTTTTATTGTCACTCTGAAAGGTGCATCACAGGCCTGGGAATCTGACAAACTTGCAAGGCCTGGGTTGCAGATAGTCACAGAGTTTCTCCATTGCCTGGAATAAATGACAAATTCTCTCAGTAGGTGTCAAGGCTGTCACTGCTGGGAACTCCCCTCTGTTTCTGTAGGGGAACTGATAAAATTGCATGAGCAGGCTCAGAGGTGCTCCCTGAGCACAGCCTTGTCCTGAGGTTAATGACTTCAGCTGGTTTAAGTGGCACTGCACTGCAGCCTGCCTGCCTTCTCTGGGCTCTGGGGTTGTATTCAGGGTTATTATGGTTACAGCAGTTCTGTGTAAACACAGTTGATTTTTTCACTTGCAATGCCCTTGGGAAACACCAGGGAAGCTGGGAATTGTTCTTTATAGCTCAGAGACATACCTTTTAAAATTTTAGAGTGTGCTGAAAAACCAAAGGGCTTTATTTTTGCCTCAAACCAAAGGATCCTTTGGCCTGTTCCCACCCACCCGGGTCACTTAGCTCATGGTGGGGCTGAACAGAGCTGACAGAAACCTGCAGAGTTGTCTCACATTGCCCAAACCATTCTGAGCAAATAGAGGTTTTGGCTGAAAAGTCAGACTGACCATGCTCACAGCCTCAGACTTTATTCCATGTGTTCTGTGTATGACCCATATGTAAAATTTGATGTTCATTTTCTCTGCTCTTTTCTTCTACACTTCAAAGCCACTGAATGAATTCAAGTGAGACCTTTGCACTGTGGGTGTGAAGTTGCAGATCCATAAGATGTGGCACAGGGTGGTTTGGGAGCCTCTCCATGCCTTCAGTCAGCTTTTGTGATGAGTCAGAGGGAATCGAGTCCTGATCCCTCTGAGCACCACTGCTAATTCCTCTGAGATGTGTTGGTCAGAGCTGTAGCTGCCCTAGAGCAGAGCAGCAAGGTGTGCACTCCTGAGAGCTCCTGCACTCCTGCCAGTGACTCCTTTTTCCCTTCCTGTAGAGAGTTGCCAAGTGTTGTCTGCCTTGTGATAGCTCTGAGTAATCCCCCTGTGTTTGCCTTGCCAGACACAGGAATTAGCAGGGATGATGCTGGCACAGGGCTGGCACAGGGCTGGCACGGGGCAGCCACCTGAGCCAGCAGTGCCCTGGGAGCCTCTGCCAGCAGCAGGGTGGGTGCTGTGGGCATGGCTGTCCTGTGTCAGCACCCACAGGGCAAACACTGCAGCCATTACCTGGCTGTGCTGGAAATGCCCTCCTGGGGAAGAGGAGGAAGAGGAAGAGGAGGAGGAGGGGGTTCCAGGCTGGCTGTGTGTGAGCACAGGGCAGCTGTGGCTCTGCTGCCCCAGGTGCCAAGGCACATCTGGTGACAGCCAGGGCAGCCCTGGCCCTACCAGAGCAGGCAGCCCTGGCACAGCTGGGCAGCCTGGGCACCTCAGAGCAGCTCAAGGCTTTGGTGTCACAGGAGCCAGCAGCCTGTGCCTGCTGAGCCAGCTGGGCTGGGCTGGGAAAGCCCTGGGGCAGTGGCAGTGTCCCTGCAGGACGGGCTGGGGAGCCACCACAGCTCCTGTCCCCTCTGCCAGGCTGCCACTGCCCTGCCTGCCACCTCTGTGTCCCCTCTGCTGTCTGCTGTTGGTGTCCCCTCTGCTGTCTCCTGCCCTGCCACCCTCGCTGTCCCCTCTGCTGTCTCCTCTCAGTGTCCCCTCTGCTGTCTGCTCTCGGTGTCCCCTCTGCTGTCTCCTCTCCGTGTCCCCTCTGCTGTCTCCTCTCCATGTCCCCTCTGCTGTCTCCTCTCGCTGTCCCCTCTGCTGTCTGCTCTCAGTGTCCCCTCTGCTGTCTGCTCTCGGTGTCCCCTCTGCTGTCTCCTCTCAGTGTCCCCTCTGCTGTCTCCTCTCCGTGTCCCCTCTGCTGTCTCCTCTCCATGTCCCCTCTGCTGTCTCCTCTCCGTGTCCCCTCTGCTGTCTCCTCTCCATGTCCCCTCTGCTGTCTCCTCTCGCTGTCCCCTCTGCTGTCTCCTCTCCATGTCCCCTCTGCTGTCTGCTCTCGGTGTCCCCTCTGCTGTCTCCTCTCGCTGTCCCCTCTGCTGTCTGCTGCCCAGACAAGGCAGGAGTCCCCCCCTGGCTGCTCTTACCTGGGCAGGGAGGGCAGGGGGCTTTGTGCCATCGGCTGGGGGAGCCTCTGGGCAGGGCACAGCTCCTCTGCAGCTCCTTGTCCAGTGTGGATGTGAGGAGCAGTCCATGGCTGTCAGCAGCTCCCACAGCCACAGGTGATGCTGAACCTGGCACAGTCACACACAGGGACTCTGGGCTGGCAGGGAGCTCTGGGATCACAGAGCCTGGGCTGGAAGGGATCCTAAAGGTGATCCAACCCCCAGCCAGAGCAGCCTCACCTGCAGCAGGTGTGCTGGAACATCTGGAGATGTGCAAAGCCCCAGGTGGGTTTTTAAAATATCCAGAGAAGGAGGTTTCCCAAGCTCTCCTGGAAGCATGTCCCAGGGCACTGTCACCCTCAGCAGAAGGGCATTTTCCTCATATTCAGATGGAATTCCCTGTGTTCAGTTTGTGCCTGGTGCCCCTTGTCCTTGGAAGAGTTTGGGCGTTCAGGAAAATTTTTTCAAAGGGAATTTCAGGAACTGCAGAAATACTCAAATGTGGTTTGCATCTGAGTTCTTGGATTTGGGGTTTTTTTTGGGAACAGAGTCACTTTCTTGGAACATTATCTGGTTGTTGGTATTTTCTTATCTTGCAGTCAGCATGAGTCTGACACTAAATTTATCCTAATCCTGGACAGAAGACTGGACACATGGACATCAGTGAAAACGACTCTCCAAAAAATAGCAGTAAGTCCTTTTTACTGTGGATTGCTCTTAGTCACCCTGCCTTTGTGTGCCTCCCTCAGAACACACTGGGAACCAGAGCAATGCTGCTCCTGCTTCCTCTCTAGGCAGCACTTTGCTTTATGGCCCTGTAATTAATTGGAGTGAGTAAATGAGCTGTTTGTGTGTTAATTTGCTTGCTTGATCCATTTCCTGGGGTTTATACTCTTTTGCACTGGTTCAAATGTGTTTTGTGCCATGTTCTGTGCTTTTGATGGGTGGAAAATTTTGCTCCATATATATTTTCTTGACGCTGGTTATTAGTTTACCTAATTGTTGGTGGCTGAAGGTTTTAGGTTCTTTAAACAGGCTTCACAAGGATTTGTATGTGGGCATGGATGGAAAAATCCATGAAGAAGTGTATGGATGCATTAATGTGTTTTAAATGATGTGGTACACACATGCATTAAGCATTGCAGGTACCTGTTCTGAGCACAGCTCACAGGGGCTGTGCAGTTCTGCATTGCTCTGTCTCTTGGAACCAGAGCTTGGATTTTCAGCAGAGCGTGCAGCTGTAGGAAAGTCACATTTATGGGTGCATGGGGAGCAAGGAGCCAACAGAGAAATCCTTCCCCAGCCACAGCATGCCGTGGGGGTGGCTCAGTGGGTGTTTTACTGTTGTGCTTGTTTCTGCTCAGTCATTGAGGGGTTAAAGACGTTGGTCCCTCTTAGAAGGGATGAAGTGAAGGGAATGCACTGAAAATGCTTGCCTGGTTCTGATAAAGTTAGATTTATGGTATTTAAAATGGTTAATGCTGCTCCAGCTGAAGTTGGTGTTAAAAATGCCTGGCTTTGCTGGCAGTTTGCTGCTCAGCATCCCCCAGGAGGCAGAGAGGGTTCCCTTTTGCAGTGTGAGTGAGACCCCACTAAGAGCATTTTGGGTTCTGCTTTTTCTGAATGTTAGAATCTGAACTTGCAAGTGTGGTTACCATACCACTAGAGAGGAAGCAGCATTTAGAAAGTAGTTCTTTAAAGTGATCATCAAAATTCAGTCCTGCTGCCAGCGTTTGAACAGGTGCTAATACCAGGAGCATCCTTTAAGGATGAAGGACTTGCTTTGCATAGTCTGGAAGTGTCAAATGGGGAAAAATCCTGTCCCAATTTGTAGCTTCTACAGAAGTGCCATTCGTTTTGTGTTTAATGAGAAAATGGAATGGTTTGAGCAGACGCCCCGTTTGTGCCATGTGTCCATGTGGAGAGGTGACTTTGCCTGCAGTATCAGGGCTGTCCATGCACAGAGTGGGAGGTGCTCTGTGCAAAGAGGGATGCAGGAAACCTGTGTCCACTAGATCTTAAGACTTGGGAATATTGTCTTAAAAACAGAGTCAGGTCCCACACGGCTGTCTCTGTGTCCAGGAGGTGTAAGGACAAAAATTTAAATCTTGATTTTTTTCCCAGTCACGCATCATGAGCCCTGATGCAGTTTTAAAAAAATCTTCTTCTGATCTTTGTACAATTTTGGAGTAAAGGAGTGCCATGAAGCTGAATTTAAAGCACAGACTGTGTCCTATTTTTTCCAGCATATGTATATGCAAGTGCAGCTCTGCGGTTGTGCATCTGATCTTGAACATTTTTCTATCACACTGTACAGATTTTTGTTTTAACTCTTTATGTATGTCTCTAATTGCCTGGGCAGAGCAGGCTGGCAGTGCTGTGGGAAGTGATGCCGGGCAAGCCTCGGGTTTTGGCCGGAGCATCCTTCCTTGGCTGGCCGCAGAACCCAGAGCAGCTGGAAAGGCACCTTGGAGACAGCGGCGGGGGGAAAGGGAAGGGTGAGAGCTCCGAGCCGCGAGCCCACTCCTCGCAGCAAAGAGCGGCTGCAGCATGATTTTTGGCATTCCACCTTAAAAGCAAAGCCGGCGCCGGGGAGGAGAGCGGGGCCGCGAGCCGGGAGCCGGCAGGGCTGCTGCCTGCCCGAACCGAGCCGAACCGAACGGAACCGCTGCGTGCCGGCCCCGGCGGCGGGGAGAGCCGGGCAGCGCCCCGCGGCATCCCCGCAGCATCCCCGCAGCATCCCCGCAGCATCCCCGCAGCATCCCCGCATCCCTGCGGCCATGGCGGAGGCGGGCCCGCGGCGGGGCGGGCGGCCCGCCCGGGATGCGGTAAGGCTCCGGGCCCGCCGTGCTGCGGGGACAGCGGGGACAGCGGGGACAGCGGGGGAGGCCGGGCGGCCGCGGCACGGCCCGCAGGGCTCGGGCTCCGGCGGCGCGGGGGGAGCCGGCGGCGGCATCCTCCGTGCGGGAGCGGCCGGGCGCGGGGTACCGCGGGTACCGCTGGGTACTGCTGGGTACTGCGGGTACCGCTGGGTACCACTGGGTATCGCTGGTACCGCTGAGTATCGCTGGTACCGCTGGGTACTGCTGGGCATCACTGGGTAGTGCCAGGGGCCGCTGGTACCGCTGGGTTCCCGGGTATCACTGGGTTCCCCGGGTGCCACTGGGTTCCCGGTACCGCTGGGTTCCCCGGGTATCGCTGGGTTCCCGGGTATCACTGGGTTCCCGGGTATCACTGGGTTCCCCGGGTGCCGCTGGGTTCCCCGGTATCGCTCGGTTCCCGGTACCGCTGGGTTCCCGGGTGCCGCTGGGTTCCCGGTATCACTGGGTTCCCGGTACCGCCGGGTTCCCGGTGCCGCTGCCCGCAGCGCTGCTGCCGGGGCTCTCCGTCCGCACGAGCGGCGCTCTCGTTGCTCCTCCCGGCCCGGAGCGGCCCGGAGCGGCCCCGCGCGGGTCCGTGCCCGGCGGTGCTGGGGCAGCACCCTCGGTCGGTCATGCAGCCGGCTGGAGCAAAGGCAGCAGAGCACCTGGGGGCTTGGCTCTGGCTCCGGCTCCGGGGGGAGTTGAAGGCTCGGATTAGCGGCGTTGTGTGTCCTGGCATTTTGCTGCGTGACTTTTCCTTTAAGGGGCAGCAGAAAGTCATTAAGTTCAGCATCTGTGTAAGGACTCCTGCCTCAGTCTGCAGTGCTCAGAAAGAAACTTATGGCAGATACTACTGTTTAAAAAAAAAAAATTAATTTTTTTTAAATTATTGATTCCCAAGCTCAGGGATACCCCGGCAAACTGCAGGGAAGAATAGTGCCTGAAAACGGAGTTGCTGAAATTGGCAGAAATGTTAAAATACCACTGAATGTGTCGGAATGAGATATCCAGTAATGAGGCATAACTGTGATCCTTTCAGTGCATGTCCTTTCTTGTGCTTCATTAGCCCAGTTTGTCTGTATTGATTAAATCAGGGCTCTCTGATGGCTCTAGTTAAATGTGCATTTAAAAGGTTGCTGAAGTGAGGTGTGGGTGTGTGTCCTGGGAAGGAGGGGTGTGGTGAGCAGGCTGTGCTCAGGGGTCAGTTCACAGCAGTGGAGTGCCTGCTCTGGTGGGACTGTGCTGGGAGTTTTCTGCCTCTCCTGGTGTGCTGCAGAGGCTTTAGAGGCCTCTTTAGGTGTTTTGTTACATAACCCCAGGCTTATCAAGTGCACAGGATTCTTTTTAGACTTACAAATGATAACGTAAAGCATGAGGCAATATAATATATCCTTTTGTCTTTGTTTTCTTTAATATATTGCGGGAAAGGGTCATTTGCAGCAGTACTTTCAGTATCATTAGAGTTCCATTTTTAGGAAACTTATCTACACTTCAGCTCTGAGAAAAACTAAAATTGTTACAATAACTAAAAAAATACAATCCCTACAGGAATGTTATGCTGAGGAATTACTGGTCTATGTGTTTGGGTTTTTTTCCTAACATTTCATCTTTTCCCTTAAGTCTCTAAGAAGGCACAGGACATGGCTTGTTGGTGTCTGTCTTTCTTACAAGCTTATTTCTTGTGTTCATTTTCCCCCTGCTTGGAATACATTAGGTGTCATTTGCAAAGCTGTGCTTCCTGTTTTGTAGCTGCTTGTAAGTGCTGACCTTGATCCCATATGTGCAAGATCAGCTGAAAAATCCCCAAACACTTTTTGAACTGAACGGAAATCCAGTCCTCTGCCCTGGAAACTCAGGGTGGAACTCAGGTGTTTCACTTTTGAGGTGAAATACCAAGGAGGGATACAATGGTGTGTGTGGGGCTGTCCCTGGGGTGCAGGAGGGCACTGCTGTGGTGTCCTGGTGTGGGACACGTTGGCATCCTGCAGCAGAGGTGGCCCTGGGGTGCAGGGGGACAGTCCCTGGTGTGTGTGTGGTGTGGAACACTGTGGGATCCTGCAGCAGAGGTGGCCCTGGGGTGCAGGGGAACAGTCCCTGGTGTGTCTGTGCTGTGGAACACTGTGGCATCCTGCAGCAGAGGTGTCCCTGGGGTGACGGGGGACAGTGCTGTGATGTCCTGGTGTGTTTGTGGTGTGGGACACGTTGGCATCCTGCAGCAGAGTGTCCCTGGGGTGCAGGAGGGCAGTGCTGTGATGTCCTGGTGTGTTTGTGGTGTGGGACACGTTGGCATCCTGCAGCAGAGGTGTCCCTGGGTTGCAGGGGGACAGTCCCTGCTGTGTGTGCTGTGGCATCCTGCTGCAGAGGTGTCCCTGGGGTGCAGGGGGACAGTCCCTGGTGTGTGTGTGATGTGTGTGCTGTGACATCCTGCTGCAGAGGTGTCCCTGGGGTGCAGGGGGACAGTCCCTGGTGTGTGTGTGATGTGTGTGCTGTGACATCCTGCTGCAGAGGTGTCCCTGGGGTGCAGGGGGACAGTCCCTGCTGTGTGTGCTGTGACATCCTGCAGCAGAGGCGTCCAGGGCCACCCCTGCTCCCAGCCAGGCTGGTCCCTGTGGGCTGGGCTTGTCTCCTGCCCCTGCTCCCCTTTCCTGCCCTGCCCAGGGGCTCCTGGGGCTGGCATTCCAAGCCTGCAGGTTTTCCCGTGGGGAGCTGGCTTTGCACAGCAGGCTGTTCCTGCAGGGACATTGCTCTGCACACACAGGGTGCCTGTTAAACAGGACTTGAAGGAGCAGGGGAGGCTGAAGCTCCAAGTGCCAGCAGGGCTGAAGGGACAGGGGATGAAGGGAGCACTGATGTCAGACCGAGGGAGGATGAGTTTCTGGCTGGCTGTTCTCAAAGACATTCCTGCAGCATTTCCAGGAGAGGGCCAGGGTGGGAGCCCAAAGCTCTGTGGGCTGTTCTGTGCTGCCCAGTGCTGGAGCAGGAGCTCAGCACCAGGGCCTGGAGCCAGCACCAGTGTCTCTGTTATTTAATGGTTTGCTGTTGTTTCCAGTGCCAAGTCTTTGTCCCTGGCACCACTCTTGTTGACTTCCAAAGGCTATGAGTTTGTCATTTCATTCACAACCTTTTTTCTTCTGCTTGTACCTAAAATAACAGCAGATCAATATATTGGATTTATGTGGCTTATATGTTCCTAAAACTCATTGTCCATTTCTAAGAGAAGCTGTGGGCAGTGGAAGCCACAACCTGCCCCTTCCTAGCCAGGAAAACAGTAAATGAGTGACAGTGCAGCTCGGGGATGCCAGAGCTCAGGTGTAAATCCTGTTTCAAACAGCACCAATCCATGTTTGTGGGATATCTTTGTTTTGAGGGCATGGATGAAGTGCCCTGCAGTGCAAATACCCAAACACATTCATTATTCTCACCCTTGGTATAGAGGTAACTATCATGTTTCATGGAGGAGGATGCTGTAAGGAGGAGAGAAATGTGACCTGGCCTGGCAGGATCTCAGAGCAAATCATGTCTTAATTAACTCAAGGCTTTGCATCATGTGCTTATCCATAATTTAATGATGCAACTTCTACTTTCTTAAAAATTCTTTTTCATTCTCAAGAACCCTTTTCACAGATCTATTTAAAAATGCACCTGCTAACCATATGCTTGAAAAAAGGCTCCAGCAGTGTAGACAGGAAATTCCAAATTCTTGCCACAAATTAAATGTTGCCTGGTAATTACCAAGGACAAGACGAGTGTGCTTCGTGCAGTTATGGGATGATTAGCAAGTTTGGCAATAAATTTTGCTTCCTCAATCTGTCATTCCTCTAAGTGTTCCAGCCCTCTGCTCCCTGCTAAGTTGTAATTTCTCTCCCTAGGTTATAATGATGCACAGTATCTGTATTATTAAAGTTTATACCAAGTGTGCCTCCGAGGAGCAGGGCTGACCTCCTGCCTGCTCCTGGGGCTGGACAGCCCTGCTGCACTTCCACCCCATATCTGTGAACCACCCCAGCATCTGAACCTGCTGCACTTCCACCCCATATCTGTGAACCACCCCAGCATCTGAACCTGCTGCACTTCCACCCCATAGCTCTGAACCACCCCAGCATCTCCCTCCTGTTGTATTTGCAGGGTGCCCCAATGAAGGAAGGAATGATGAATCTGACTCAGAAGGCTAATTTATTATTTTATGATACTATATTATATTAAAGAATACTATACTAAAGAATACAGACAAGATACTTACAGAATGCTAAAAAGATAATAATGACAACTCCTGACTCTCTCCCAGCGCAGCTTGGCACCAACTGGCCAAAGAGTGAAAACAACTCCCAGCAGAATCCAATGGAACAATCACCTGTGGGTAAACAATCCCCAAACACATTCCACATGAGCACAACACAGGAGAAGCAAATGAGATAATTACTGTTTTCCTTTTCTCTGAGGCTTCTCAGATTCCCAGGGGAAAAATCCTGGGCGAAGGGATTTTTCAGAAAATGGGAACGCCACACCCTCCTGTTCAAAAATAAGAAAACCCCCCTAAAACAGAATGATTCCCCTGTTTTCAGTGCACTGAGAGCTGCTGCAGGAGCTGCCACTGCCCAGGGTGAGTGAGGGCTGTGTGTGTTTCCTTGCAGGCATCCTTCCCAGGGAACCTGCACTTGGTGATGGTCCTGCGGCCCACGGGCTTCTTCCAGCGCACCTTCACCGACATCGGCTTCCGCTTCAGCCAGGAGGATTTCCTGCTCAAGTTACCGGTAGGGACCAGCCTGGGCACGGCTGTGTGTGCCCAGAGCAGCCTGGGCACGGCTGTGTGTGTGCCCAGAGCTGTGTGTGCACTGCTGTGTGTGCCCAGAGCAGCCTGGGCACGGCTGTGTGTGAGCTGTGTGTGCCCAGAGCTGTGTGTGCACTGCTGTGTGTGCCCAGAGCAGCCTGGGCACGGCTGTGTGTGCCCAGAGCAGCCTGGGCACTGCTGTGTGTGTGCCCAGAGCCTGGCACAGAGCTGTGTTCAGCCATAAGTGTAAGAAGGGAGCCCTGCTCCAGAACAGGATGTAGAGCAGAGTTTGAGGTGCATCAGGGGTCGGTGTAGGGCAGGAGGGTGACCCAGGTGTGACACAGGACCGTGTGTGTGTGTGTGTGTGTGTGTGTGTGTGTGTGTGTGTGTGTGCAGGTGGTGATGCTGAGCTCGGTCAGCGAGCTCAGGGGGTCAGTGTGGGGCAGGCGGGTGGCCCAGGTGACACAGGACCCTGTGTGTGTGTGCAGGTGGTGATGCTGAGCTCGGTCAGTGTGGGGCAGGAGGGTGACCCAGGGCTCTGTGTGCAGGTGGTGATGCTGAGCTCAGTCAGTGACAGGGTCAGTGTTGGGCAGGAGGGTGGCCCAGGTGACACAGCCCCTGTGTGTGTGTGCAGGTGGTGATGCTGAGCTCGGTCAGTGTGGGGCAGTAATGGTGTCAGTGTGGGGCAGGCGGGTGGCCCAGGTGACACAGCCCCTGTGTGTGTGTGCAGGTGGTGATGCTGAGCTCGGTCAGTGAGCTCAGGGGGTCAGTGTGGGGCAGGAGGGTGACTCAGGAGTGACCCAGGGCTCTGTGTGCAGGTGGTGATGCTGAGCTCGGTCAGTGACCTGCTGACGTACATCGAGGAGCAGCAGCTGACCCCCGAGCTGGGGGGCACCCTGGAGTACTGCCACAGCGAGTGGGTCATCTTCAGGACGGTGAGTGGGGCTGGCCATGGGTGCTCAGAGCTGGGGCTCCCTGGGCACGGTCTGCAGTCAGGCACTGAGCCCTGGGGGCTGAAAGGAGCCCCCAGAGCCCCTGCACCTCCTCGATCACACGTGCACAGGAGCCAAGGGGTGTTAGGCTTTGATGGGTTTGCAGGAGGATTGGCTCCCTCAGGCTCCTATTGAAACTGCTCCCAAAAGATCTGTCTTTAAAATCTTTATTGGAGTTCCCTTAATGGGAGATACCAAATAGGCTTTTTTGTTAATAATGGTCGCTTAATGTGATTAATATCAGAACTGTGTTTGGGAACCAGGGTAATGAGACTGCCTACTGCATACTGACCAAATGCAGAGAATTCAGAAAATTTCCAGTCAGGTTTGTTTCTTTCCCTTTGCAAGAACTTTCATATTGCCAGGAGCCAGGAGTTGTGCCTTGCTGTGTCTTTGTGCTTCCTGTACACTCAGTTTCCCGGGATGCTGTGTCCCAGGTGATGCAGGTTGGGTTCCCAGTGGGATGTTCTCTCTCTGTGTGCCTGGACACCCCACCCAGCTGTGTCAGAGCTGTTGGGCTGCCCTGGCCCAGCCCAGCCCTGGGGAGCTGCAGGCCGGCGGTGCCCCCGGGCTGATGGCAGTCCCTGTGTCCCTGCAGGCCATAGAGAGCTTTGCCCTGACTGTGAAGGACATTGCCCAGATGTTGCAGTGCTTTGGCACGGAGCTGGCAGAGGCGGAGCTGCCCGAGGACATGTTCTGCATCGAGCGCCTGCTGGCCCTGCGCACCGAGAGGTACCTGCAGCTCAAGGTATGGCACGGGGCACTGCCAGCTCAGGGTATGGCTCAGGGTATGGCACAGGGCACTGCGCTGGCCCTGCGCACCGAGAGGTACCTGCAGCTCAAGGTATGGCACGGGGCACTGCCAGCTCAGGGTATGGCACAGGGCACTGCCAGCTCAGGGTATGGCACGGGGCACTGCCAGCTCAGGGTATGGCTCAGGGTATGGCACAGGGCACTGCCAGCTCAGGGTATGGCACAGGGTATGGCACAGGGCACTGCCAGCTCAGGGTATGGCTCAAGGTATGGCACGGGGCACTGCCAGCTCAGGGTATGGCACAGGGCACTGCCAGCTTAGGGTATGGCTCAGGGGATTTGTGATTTTATCAGAGGAGTCAATGGAAGGTTCAGGGCAGCCAGCTGCTGCTTTAGCAGCCTGTTGTGTTTGGTGCTCCTGCACCTTCCAGGGAGCAGCACAGGCCCCAGACCCTTCCCTCGGAAGCAATCACTGTGTTGATAGTTGTTCTGTGGGGCTGAAGAATGAGCTCCTTTGCTTTGTGACAGGTTTCATTTACCTAAGTCAAAGAATTGTATCTATTTTAATTTATAATCATTTGTCATTCATGTGACAGCGAGTTCCCAGGAAGATGTCTCTAAGAAATACTGAAAATGTCATCCAAGTTGTGCTGTGTGTAGGCACAATACATGTGTGCATGTTTAGAAAGTATCATTACAGATACTGTCAATGGGCCTCCATCTCTTTGAAAATGAAGAGAGTAATATGAAATAGCAGCTCCATCTATTGCAACCTGCCTCAGTGGCTTCAGCTCTGTGCTCAGCACTGTGGCCACAGTGCAGGGGCAGGTACCAGCTCCACAGGGTGGGTCAGCAGTGTAAAACCAGCCAGCAGTGCCCACTCTGGGGACAAATAAAACACATCACGCATTTCCATTTGCGTAGAAAGCACAGCAGCACTCAGTACAAGCCATCTGTTGCTTTTAATTCCTCATCTATTAATTTCAAATATCAAAACCACTCATTGGCTTTTGTCTGAAGTGAGGTCTGCTGGCTTTTTTCTTTTGTTCCTTCTAAGACCATGAAAAACAAAAGCAGATGAGAAACTGCACAGATTGTGGTGACAGCAAGACATGGGGTCCGTGTCTCTCTCATGACAGCCCCAGGACTGGTACAGTTGATTCCTGAGTTCAAATATTGAGTGAATCAGAATAATTTATGTAGCTGTGGTGCTGAGCAGAAACTGGCGTCAAGCACAATGAAAAAATGACAGAAATTAATTAAACAGAGTAACTAAGAAATGAACCCCACTGATATACTGAACAGAAGTCAAGTCCCCACCTGTTTGACAGTCAGGCCACTTTGCTTTATGGATAATGAGTGGCTTTGAGCCACAGGAGGAGCAGGGCTCTCTGCAGAGAGGGGTAAGAGGGTCAGTAACAGCCCCTGCAGTGTAAAACGTGCTGCACCATTTCCCTGCTGAGCCTCCTGCCTGGCAGTGCCAGGGGATGGGCTCTGCCTTGTGCTCATGCTCGGGGTGTTTGAGGGGCAGGGCTGGCACTGCTGCCCGGGACAGGGCAGCTCCTGCAGCTCCTGGGGCTGGTGCTGTGCTTGGGCTGCTGTGAGCTCTGGGGCAGGCACTGAGCCAGGGCTGGGCTCTCTGAATCCTCTCCTGAGCAGATTTTGCCGTTGTTTCTCTTGCAGTAGAAACCTGGCCATGTCCTGGGAGGGCTCTCACCCCTCCAGGGCCAGGCTCTGCAATGGTCCCAGACACAGGTCACTCCTTCAGGGGCTCTGCCACCCCAGCCCATCAGCCACATGTGTTTTCTCCCTCCTCACTTCTGTCTTTGGCCTCTTTTTCCTGGAAACAGTTGACTCAATGCACATGTTTGCTTTGGAGCTGAGCCCAGCCAGCACAGAGCACCTCAGCTGCTGCTGGTGAGGACCCCAAGGGTTTAAATTTCCCCTAAGAGAGGCTGTGCTGAGTGCTCTGTGTGGGCTCAGTCCTGGCTTTGTTCCCCCTTGGGATGCTGCTCCTACAACCTCCTCTGCTGCCCTGGTGGAGGAGCACAGCCTTCAAGCTGTGGGGAATCTTGCTTGAGGACATGAGCTCGTGGACAGGTGTCTCACACAGCACCACTGCTCACCAGGAGAGAGCTGGGTTCCTGCTGGCCTCCTGAGTCCTTCTGTGCCTGCTGTATTGTATGGCTATAGATTATTATATTATATCATATCATATCATATCTATATTATTTTATATATTATTCTATATATTATTTTATATTTTATTTTATATTATATAATATTTTATATTTTATATTATGTTCTATTTTATTTTATATTTTATATTATATTTTATATTACATTATATTATATATTATATTATATATTATATTATATATTATATGTATATAGCCTGTATTCATGTGTGGCACTTTCCACCCAGCCTGGTGGCCCATCCATGGCTCAGCCTCGTGCAGCTCCAGGGGTTAATTCCATGTTAGCAGGACTGAAACATCTGCTGGGATTCCTTTGGTCTGTTGGGTATTGCTGCTTGTTTCACACAGGGAAACTAAGGCAGGAGGAACACAAAATGCCTTGTCCTTACCTCACAACAAGCAGCCTGAGTGAGAAATGTTTTGTGTTGTGCAGGAGGAGATCACGGCAGTCACAAAGGAGGGGAAGCTGCTTCTGAGCAGTTTTGAAGAGGCAGACTCGGGGGAATGCAGTGAGGAGCAGCAGCAGGAGAGGCCTGGGGACTGGGGCACGGTGAATCGGTGAGTGCAGGGAGCTCCTGCAGCCCTGAGTTCAGTGGGACACTGCAGTTATTGAGCTGTGCCTGTGTTCTTTGGGTCACCTGTCAATGACAAAGACACCAGAATTGTGCTGCAGTCCATCACATTGGGTGGGTTCTCTCATGGTGTTGGCTTGCTCTGTTCTCTGTCCCCACTGTTGTGATGGGGCTGTGGAGCACAGGCAGGGCTCTCCCTGCCAGGCCCCAGGTGTTACCCAGATAAATGGAGATGGCAGCAACTGCTTCCCACAGATGTGTGATCACACTGCTCTGCAGTGCTGATTTCATTAAATCCCTCCCTGGGATCATCTCAAGCCACATGAAATGTCTGTTGACTTCTTCTGAGACCTTGGGTCCCTGTGTGAGTGTTCTCTGGGTCTTGTCCATCTCTGTCCCCTGTTTGCAAATTGTCCCAATCTTGTCCTTTTTCTGTGCCCAAGGTTGCTTGGTCAGCTGCATGAGATGGAGACTGCTTTTGATGGCTTCTGGGAAAAGCACCAGTTAAAAATGGAACAATATTTACAACTCTGGAAGTTTGAGCAAAGTTTTCAAGAGGTAGGATCAGATGTGCTTCCACTGGCAGAAGGGAGAGGTGGAGATCTGATGGAGAGAAGTTCTTATGTTTTTATTTTGAGGGTGTTTCATTTATGCTGCTGTTCCCTGGTTGTGGCAGGGCTGGCTAGCCTGGGTAGACAGCTTTGCTTCCTCCCTGAGAGCTCATTTAGGTACCACTGCCCTGCAGTCATGGGCATTCTGCTGATGGAAGCATCTTTCAATTTACAAATTAGTTCTTGGACAGTAGTTGTGTTATTGGATTTAGCAATCTTAGCTCAAGTGTGATTAATTTTGGGCTCAGACTGCTTTCCTGCCTCTGCTTTGGATCCTTTTGCAGCAATTTTCTTCTCTGTGTCCAGGTCAAGAGTGCCATTGAATTTTTAATGGGGCAGCAGGCAGAGCTGCCTGACACTGGTGACAGCATCCCCCAGGTGAAGCAGAGGCTCAAGGAGCTGGAGCACCTGGATGGCCTGGCTCAGGTGAGGTAACATAACATGGCTCAGGTGAAATAATATGGCTCAGGTGAGATAACATGACATGGCTCAGGTGAGATAACATAACATGGCTCAGGTGAGATAACATGGCTCAGGTGAGATGACATGACATGGCTCAAATGAGATAACATGGCTCAGGTGATATAACATGGCTCAGGTGAGGTGGCCTGGCTCAGGTGAGATGGCCTGGCTCAGGTGAGATGACATGGCTCAGGTGAGGTGGCCTGGCTCAGGTGAGGTGGCCTGGCTCAGGTGATATAACATGGCTCAGGTGAGATGGCCTGGCTCAAATGAGATAACATGGCTCAGGTGAGATGGCCTGGCTCAGGTGAGATGGCCTGGCTCAAATGAGATGACATGGCTCAGGTGAGATGACATGGCTCAGGTGAGATGACATGGCTCAGGTGAGATGACATGGCTCAGGTGAGTTGGCCTTGCACAGAAGCAGCCCCCAGAAACACAGGAGCCACACTGTGTGTTTGTGGTGGGTCTTTGTGAGATCACCTGGCTCTGTAATTTGTTGCTGAGTGCTGCACGAAGGATTGATTTCGTGTCTCTGCTCTGAGCAGCAAGGCTGTGATCACTCTGAAAGCCAGGCTGTTTAATTATCAGAGTTAAAATAAATTGCTGAGCCACCGTGAAGATCCGGAACAGATAAATGTCTGAACGTGGGGGAGGCGTGGGATTTAATGAGCTGCAAGAAGAATTATTTATATTTTAAGTGCTTTAGCTATGCTAATAGGCAGAAACTTGTTACCAGGCACACAGAGTTGCAAAAAAGTTGTATCCTGCCGTGTCTGTGAGTTGAACATAACATATGGGTGAAGCCTAAGAGATGTAGGGGAAAGAAGAGTGAAGAGAAATGATTCACAGGAGCCCAGCTAAGGCTGTGACCTTTGCCAAGGGATGTGCTGGGCACCTGGGCCAGGGTCAGCAGAGAAATCCTGAGGGGTCTGGGCACACAAGAGAAGAGTTCTAGAGAGAGGGCTGAGGCTTGCTGGCCATTTGGAGGAAATGTTTGTGGAGAGAGGGAGGAGGATCAAAAAGGCAGGCAGGGAGCAGCAGGGAAGCCATCCCAGTGACTGGAAAGCCATCCCAATGGAAAGCCATCCCAGTGACTGGAAAGCCATCCCAATGGAAAGCCATCCCAGTGACTGGAAAGCCATCCCAATGGAAAGCCATCCCAATGGAAAGCCATCCCAATGGAAAGCCATCCCAGTGACTGGAAAGCCATCCCAATGGAAAGCCATCCCAAAGGAAAGCCATCCCAGTGACTGGAAAGCCATCCCGCTCCTCCCAGCCCAGAAACCAGAGCCAGTGCACTGACTGAGGTGTGCAGAAAAGCTCCTGTGTTCGTGGCATCAGGATAAACCTTAACTGCTGCAATTCCCTTTGGTGCCTGGGAGCACGGTGGGCCTGAAGTGGAGTCAGCTCAGTGTGTTCAGTGTGGCTCCTGGAGAGGCAGAGGTGCACTGCCAGCAGGCACTCACAGCCTTGCTGCTTTGGGGAAATGCTGTTTTCCTTTCATCCTCTGTATGGATAGGAAGGTTTTTCTCCCCAGATGGTGGGCACCATTTTGTGCTGTGTAAGCCACCCCTGCTGGCTGCTCCTGATGGCAGCCATCCCCAAGAGTGGCTGTGTTCTAGTAACTTCTTTGAGCCAGGTCTAATAAGCTCTGGGAGGCCTGTAACACACCAAGATAGCTCAGCTACCCTTGGAGGCATAAAAATCAGCAGGATGGCTTCTGTGGCAGTGTTGGAAACCCAGAAACAGAAAAACCCAGCCAGGTGCAAGAGGTCCCTGCTCCTGGTAAAACACTTTACAAAAGCCATTAGTTTCTTTGTGCTCTTCTTTTCCTACTTAATTGCACAGGTGGGGCTTTTTGGCTTCTGTCCAATTGCTATCCTTAAGTTTGAGGTGAAGTCCCCCAGGTCCTATGAGGTGTCTTTTCACTTAATAGAGGAGAGAAACCTGTGAGCTTATTTCCTTTAAAGGGGACAAAGGATGATTTTGTCTCTCTGTCAATGAGGAGCTCAGTCCTACCTGGCTGAACCCTGGTGAGCTGGGAGGGCACGCTGGTGTGTGTGGGCACTTTGGCACCATTTCTGTGTGTGTGGGGGCACTTTGGCACTGTTTCTGTGTGTGTGCCAGCCTGGGCTCTCCCCTTCCTGCAGGAGCTGATAGGGAAGGCTCAGGTGGTGATCCTGCACGGGCACCAGCTGGCAGCCAACCACCACTACGCCCTGAACCTGATCTGCCAGCAGTGCAACGAGCTGCGGCACCACTGCGACCTCCTGGCTGAGCACGGCAAGAGGAAACAGCTGCACCTGCAGAAGACCCTGGAGCTGCACACCCGCCTGCAGCAGGTACAGTTCACACACACGGGGCTCTGAGGACGTGCCTGGTTAGCCTCTCCGTGGGGCTGGCCTCTCTTCTTGGCTGGAAGCATCTGGAATTGCAGCTCTTCTTCACAGCTGATGGCAGGGAGGGGTTCCCCAGAGGCTGGAGGAGCCCCTTGGCTGGGGAGTCAGCAAACAGGTACCTGCTCTGTGAGGGCAGCACAAAGAGGTGGGCATCTCCACCCAACACCAAGCTCAGCTGCTGCTCTTGGTGATGCTTTCATGGTACATCCATGAATTCACTGACTTTGGAGGTTTTCCTGCCCAGGGTGACAGAGGTGATGCTCTCACATAAACTCCTGCCCCCTTTTCTGAGGTATTTATTAAGAATGAACATGGCTGAGTGTGAAATGAGGTGACAGATTGGTAGATAGGCACAGCTGCTGTGTGCTAGCATGGAAGTGGAGTCATGTGGCTCCAACTCTCTTTGATATCTTAATCAGCATCAAACATTCATTTAGGGAAATTCACGCTAATTAGGCCAGAAGGCACACGGCTGGAATGTGCTTGAGGCCAATTAAGAAAAACTGAATTTTGACCCTGTTCCATTTCCCTGTTTCGGGGAACTGGGGAGCTCTGTTTTCCTCCCTGTGCTGGTCTGTGGGACACAGCTCCTGAGCTGCAGGACAGGGGCCTCTGCTGGGCTCCCTGCAGGCCTGGCTGCTGCCTGGGGTCTGGCTGGGAGCACAGCATGGCCCTGCTCTGCATGTCTGCTGTCCTTTCACAGCACTGCAAATTCTCTGCTGTTCTTGGCTGGAGCATCCTCTTACCCCTGTGCACACCTGAGTGTGAGTGCCAGTGTCACACACACCACAGTGTGTGAGTGCCAGTGTCACACACACCACAGTGTGTGAGTGCCAGTGAGCCCCAGTTCAGGTCTGAGCCTCAGAGACCTGCCAGCCTCCCTGTGAGCTGCAAAGTGCCCCCTTCAGCTTTCCCAGCTGGAGAGATAAACACCTGCTTGTCCCTGGGGTCAGCTGTGCACCTGTACCCCCATGGCAGCCACACCACTGGTTTTAGCCAGCCACACCACTGGTTTTAGCCAGCCACACCACTGGTTTTAGCCAGCCACACCACTGATTTTTGCCAGGCACAGCTTGGCTGGGTCTGCTGAGGGCTGCAGTCTCCTTACAGAAAAGATGTGGCTTTGTGCTGAAGCCCCAGTAAGTGCTGAGCTTGTTGGGAGTGCTGCTGGCTGCACCCAGGGCCAGTCAGTGTCATTCTCATGAGAGCCTCGTGCCAGGGGGTGCTGGAGGGTCTCACTGCCTGTGCTGTCCCCAGGCCCTGCAGTGCTGTGATGAAGGTGCCTACCTGCTCGCCAACCAGCAGATGGACAAGTGCCAGTCTAAAGAAGGTGCTCAGAAAGCACTCCAGGACATAGAAAGATTTCTTGAAAGCTCTTCATCCTACTTGAACTATGATCCCCAAGCCCTGCAGGACGATTTTGAGTCGGTTTTGACACCTGAGCTGAAGGTAAGCAGCTCCCCAGGAGTGAGGAGCAGGGCTGGGGCGTGTGGCAGTGCTGGCACCCTGGCAGCCCTGTGCCAGCTCGGGGTGAGGTGATGCTGGCTGTGGCACCCTTGGCTCTCTGCAGTGCCAGATGCAGGTGAAGCTGGTGATGGTCAGGGTGAGGTGATGCTGACTGTGTCTCTCTCCTGGCTCCCTGCAGTGTGTCAGGGTGCTCTGATGCTGACTTCTCTCCTGGTTCCCTGCAGTGCCAGCTGCAGGCTGTGCAGGGGAAGCTGGTGATGGTCAGGGTGCTCTGATGCTGACTGTGTCTCTGTCTCCCTGCAGTGCCAGCTGCAGACAGTTCAGGTGAAGCTGGTGATGGTCAGGGTGCTCTGACACTGACTCTCTCCTGTCTCCCTGCAGTGCCAGCTGCAGACAGTGCAGGTGAAGCTGGTGATAAATCAGGGTGCTGTGCTCTGACACTGACTGTGTCTCTGTCTCCCTGCAGTGCCAGCTGCAGACAGTTCAGGTGAAGCTGGTGATGGTCAGGGTGCTCTGACACTGACTCTCTCCTGTCTCCCTGCAGTGCCAGCTGCAGACAGTTCAGGTGAAGCTGGTGATGGTCAGGGTGCTCTGACACTGACTCTCTCCTGTCTCCCTGCAGTGCCAGCTGCAGACAGTTCAGGTGAAGCTGGTGATGGTCAGGGTGCTCTGACACTGACTGTGTCTCTGTCTCCCTGCAGTGCCAGCTACAGACAGTTCAGGTGAAGCTGGTGATGGTCAGGGTGCTGTGCTCTGGCACTGACTCTCTCCTGTCTCCCTGCAGTGCCAGCTGCAGACAGTTCAGGTGAAGCTGGTGATAAATCAGGGTGCTCTGACACTGACTCTCTCCTGTCTCCCCGCAGTGCCAGCTGCAGACAGTTCAGGTGAATCTGGTGATAAATCAGGGTGCTGTGCTCTGACACTGACTGTGTCTCTGTCTCCCCGCAGTGCCAGCTGCAGGCCGTGCAGGGGAAGCTGGACAGCGTGCGCAGCATGTTTGAGAGCAGGCAGTGCTGCTTCAGGAGGCTGCTGGACAAGCACGTGAGGCCCGTGCAGCTCGTGGCTCCCCGGCCAGAGACCCCACCCCGGGCCAAGTCCCCCCTGTTCTCCCCTAAGCACGGTAAAATGTCCTGCACTTGTGCATTTCAGCTGGTAACTTTGCTGTGAGGCTTGGGATGGTTTTGAGAGGATAACTAAGCCTTGCTGGCAGAGAAGGAGTTACTGCAGAGTGTTAAATACACGTCAGGGGATTGATGAGCTTGCCAGTGTTTGTGCTCCCATACCTGTGTGAAGGATGAAGTTGGTTCCTTGTTATTTATTTCCAGTTCCCACTCAGGGAAAAAAGAGCTGTGGGTAGTGCACTCCTCCAGTTCCTGGTATCCTGCTGGGCTGGGAACTGGTGAGTTAATGCTACAGGGCAAAAGGGCAAGGTTTATCAATTTATTAGCTTGGCTGTTCTCTGTGGCTTCTTGAGCTGGAACTGACTCCAAGTTAGACTGATGTTTGCAAAGCAGCTTGGAGAAATGAGGAGCTCAGATCTCATGAACAGAAATGAGCTGGATGCTTAACTCCCTTTGATTCCTTCAGGGTGTCTTCCCTAAATCCCAATTGTGGAATAATTAATGCCCATAAAGTTACAAATTCTCATTGAACTGAGGTCACTGAATGTTCTGCCTTGGTTTTGGTAATGGGATGTGGCAATATGTTAGCTTTAAATGATAACATTGAAAATTTCATCCTTGGCAGCCCTGAGTGTAGCAGGCAGAATTAAAAGAGATTCCAAAGTAACATCCATGTATTTTCAACCAGGGACTTGCTAAATTGTGTCAGAATATTAAATTCAGTGATCTGACTACATAAAAGCAATTAAACATTTGTGTTTTAACACGAAGTTTTTATGATGAATTAACAAATATTGGTTATGGTGAGCTGTAGCAGGTGTCACACAGCAGCAAAAGCAGCTTCAGCTCAGGGAATGAGAAATGGAATGGTGTGGTGGAGCAGCCTGGGTCTGTGTGCAGCAGGCAGAGCTCTCAGGGGACACCTGCAGGGCCAGGCTGGGCTCACCTGAGCCAGGCTGGGCTCACCTGGCCAGGCTGGGCTCAGCTGCAGGGCCAGGCTGGGCTCCCCTGGGCCAGGCTGGGCTCACCTGGCCAGGCTGGGCTCAGCTGCAGGGCCAGGCTGGGCTCAGCTGCAGGGCCAGGCTGGGCTCAGCTGCAGGGCCAGGCTGGGCTCAGCTGCAGGGCCAGGCTGGGCTCACCTGCAGGGTCAGGCTGGGCTCCCCTGCAGGGCCAGGCTGGGCTCACCTGGGCCAGGCTGGGCTCACCTGAGCCAGGCTGGGCTCACCTGCAGGGCCAGGCTGGGCTCAGCTGAGCCAGGCTGGGCTCACCTGCAGGGCCAGGCTGGGCTCACCTGAGCCAGGCTGGGCTCACCTGCAGGGCCAGGCTGGGCTCAGCTGAGCCAGGCTGGGCTCACCTGCAGGGCCAGGCTGGGCTCACCTGCAGGGCCAGGCTGGGCTCACCTGCAGGGCCAGGCTGGGCTCAGCTGCAGGGCCAGGCTGGGCTCAGCTGCAGGGCCAGGCTGGGCTCAGCTGAGCCAGGCTGGGCTCACCTGCAGGGCCAGGCTGGGCTCCCCTGGGCCAGGCTGGGCTCACCTGAGCCAGGCTGGGCTCACCTGAGCCAGGCTGGGCTCACCTGGCCAGGCTGGGCTCCCCTGCAGCCCCTGCCTCACCTCCCAGCTGCTCCATGCCTGCCCTCAGAGCCCCTCCAGCTCCCCACATTTCCTTACAAACAGCTGGAATGATGTGACACAGCTCACTGCAGAGACTGATGCTTTATTTTTGAGCTTCCAGTTCACCTCTGCAGCTCGATTGCAGCTTGCAATTATTTACTGACAGTGTCAATAGATTTGTGCAAGATGGACAAACAGTTTATTACAGCTGAGCATCCTGCCCTGTGCTCATAAAGGACTTCCTAACAGTGTCCTAGCAGGGGGTGTTCTTTTTTGTAGTTTATTTGCTTTTATTGGTTTTGCTGTTATCATGTGCTCAGGCTACAGAGACTTTGTGAGGTTTTGATTACTGTGTTCCCTTAGTGAGCATTTTGTTTTTCCTAAATATTTGTACTTTATGACTGTGGGCTGTGCTATGTGGGATCAGTATTGTTTGGGATAAATCCCCTTTATTTTGTCAGTCTGCTATTAGCACTAGATAACTCATTATTTAAAGTGTTTCCCCTTTTTCTTCCTGACTTTAATATTAGTTTCTGTCTGAAGAATCCCCTTCACCATAGATGAACATTATGTAATTCTGCTTTCTTCTATCCAAGGTGTAGATTTTAATTCCAGTTTGAAATTTTCATTTGATCTCTCTCTCCCTGGGAAGAAAACCTCCAGAAAAACTCCAAGTTCTCGCAAGGTAAAAATTATTCATGGGATCTGAGCTAGTTTATGGAAAAAGTGAAACTGCTCTAAAGATTGAGTGTGCTTTGGATTTGGAGATGTTCTCTTTATTTTCTTTTTTTCTTTTGCCTTTTAAAAACTCAAGCAAACCCAAACCCTCTTGTATGCCTGTGCTTTAGTTGGATTAGTCCAGCACCTGAGCTCTGGCCTGACTGATTTTACAATGTCTGGGTGCCCATTTGCTGTGTGTTGTTCCCTGAAGTTATCTCTCACATAACAGAGGTGTGTATTAGGAAATATCCCCATGCACAGATATTTCCCCTGTGGAAACTGTTCTCTGGCCTCCTCACTAATGAGTTATGTTAGTAGGATTTCAGATCCGTGTAGCAGAGTAATTTCTGGGAATTTTTGGCTCCCCATTACACATTATTCCCTTCTGAGGTTTGCTGCCCAGGGGTTGTTTATAAGGAAAATCATCCTTCCCCAGGGAGCTGCAGCAGGGCTGGGCTGCTGCTGCCTCTGCAGGCCCTGCTGCAGCTCTGAGCTCTGCCCAGTGCATCCCTTTTCCCCTTTTTCCCCCCCTTTCCCCTTTTTTTTTCCCTTTACCCCTTTTTTCCCCTTTTCCCCTTTGCCCCCAGATCGAGGTCATGCACGACTACCAGGAGAAGAGGAATTCCTTGCAGTACTTCATCTCAGACAGTGAGGACAGCTTGGATGTGCTGAAAGGGTGAGCCCCCTTCACCCACCCCAAGGGGGTTGTTCCTGCCCAGTCCTTGCCCCATCCCTGTGTTCCTGCAGCCTGACCCAGCTGTCATCTCCTGTGCTTTTCCCCTGGTTATGAATGGGATCACACAATGGTTTGGGCTCCTTGACCTGCACTGATCACCTGTGGGGTTTTTACAGACATAAAATAACACACTTCTATGGTTTTTTTTCATTTTAGGCATGTGATAAATGAGCTAATAGAGACAGAGAGAGTGTATGTGGAGGAGCTGTTCACTGTTCTGATGGTGAGTGAGCTGTGCAGGTTCCCATTGCTGTCACTGGTACCAAAGGGCACTGCCAGTGTCAGACTGAGCCCAGGGGGACAGGCAGGCTGCCAGCAGACTGCCAGCTCCCAGTCCAGGCACAATGCTCAGGTTTGCTCCTTGGGTTTTCTTTGTTGGAGGCATCTGCAGGAACAGTTGGTGTCAGGATGAGCTTCTCATCTGCAGTGAAGGAGAGCCCTTCTGTTTGTACACAAAAGCACTGGTAATTAGCCTCAGCAGTGCCTCTAAAATATACAAAAATCTGTTTCTCTTGACTGTTCCCTAATTTCCTTTACCTTTAGGAGACAAAAGGAAGCAGTTTGTGTTTTATCCTTGGAGAATCCTGTCTCAATACTGTGAAATAGTGACTGTATGAAGCACATTGCTTTAGAAAGCAGATAATGGTTTCTCATACTGTCATTTTAAACATTACTACCTGATTCCAAAATAACTCTTGCTCATGGCCAAAGCAGGGAATTAAAGGGATATTGCATTAGAAACAGGGAGATCATACTGAAAGTCTGTTCATGTCCCCTTTTCCCTGCCTTGGGGAGGTGGCAGCTGAGTGTGAGCCCTTTTCACTGGCAGGGCTACAGAGCAGAGATGGACAACCCTGCCATGCTGATGCTGCTGCCCCCCGTGCTGAGGAACAGGAAGGATGTTCTCTTTGGAAACATGCCCGAGATCTACGACTTCCACAACAAGTATGGGGCTGCCCTCCTCCTTCCAACCAGCCTGATCCCTGCTGGAATACCCACCCTGCTCACTGCTGTGTCCTTGTCCCTTCTCCCCTCTCTTGCAGGATTTTCCTGCACAGTCTGGAGAGCTGCCTGGGAGCACCTGAGAGAGTGGGATGTTGTTTCCTGGACAGGGTGGGTGAATCCTTGTCATTTTACAGCACACCCCAAGGCCAGGCCTTCTCCTGGCTGTCACTCTGCAGCCCCTCAGCTGTGTTGGTGGGGTGAGAGGCTCCAGGCCCTCAGGAGCAGCAGAGATGGCAGAGCCCAGCTGTGAGCCCAGCTGTGCTGTTTTCACCCAGACTGTCATTGCAGACACTAAAGCTGGCAGCAGAGGTGAAAGCACACGGTGTGGGTGCTGGCCTGGCAGGATGGGGCCCTGAGGGTCACCTGCCCGTGCCTTGCCTTGCCTTGCAGAGGGAGGATTTCCAGATGTATGAGAAGTACTGCCAGAACAAGCCCCGCTCCGAGTCCCTGTGGAGACAGTGCTCAGAGAGCTCCTTCTTCCAGGTGAGCTGCTGCTGCTCCCCTGGGCCCTGCCTTGTGGGACAGCCTCCTCACAGCCTCAGGGCTGCATTGGTTCAGCATGGTGTGCAGAATGCTCACAGAATGCTCACAAAAGGACATGCTGGTGTTTCTCATACCCCAGGAGTACAGGGCAGATCCACTCACTGTTAATTTGCATGTAACTATAATGTTTCTTTAGATGTGAGTATCATTCAACCCTTGAACATGAAACCTCTGAAGTCCCCAAACCCCACAGCTGTGCTGCTGGGATATCCCCTACAGGTGGTGCAGAGCTTGCTCAGAGTGCCTTGTGTGTTGCAGGAGTGCCAGAGGAAGCTGGAGCACAAGCTGGGGCTGGACTCCTACCTGCTCAAACCCGTGCAGCGCCTCACCAAGTACCAGCTCCTGCTCAAGGTGGGCCAGCTTCTGCTCCCCAGGCCATCAGCAGAGAGGACATTTGCTCTGGTTTTCAATTAGAGGTGATCTGTAAACCAGCACCAAGCCTTGGGTGACATATTGCTTACCTGGGCCTCTCCTGAAGTGCCTTGCAGTGCAGATGAATGTTCACATACCTGAAAAAGGAACAGGTGCTTGTAACAGGCTGTTTTTAGGGAGAGAAAGACTTTGAATCTGTTCAGAGATGCAGAATTACAGAAGCACTTGTAAGAAAACTGAGCCAGAGATGATCATGAGACTCGGATGGATGGAATGAATTGTTGCAGCTCTTCTCCTTGGGTGTTGATAGCACCTGTAATCTTTAATTATTGTGTCCCCCATCTGAGGCAGGGCAGTGCAGTTATTCTCACTGTGTAAGGCAGGAGCAACACTTGGGTGGTAACTTCTGAACCTCCTTCCAGCCTCTTGAATGAGTACACATGCAGCTGTAGGTGGGCACAGGAGATCTGAAATGAAACCAATTTTATCTCAGTGCTAAAATTCTGTCCTCCATTTACTGACCTGAAGGCTCTGGGTTTTATAAGAAAGTGATCTGCTGCAAGCTCCTTTGAGGGCATGTTGGCACTAATGAACAGCCCCAGCCTCATTTGCCATATCTCACCAAGCAGGAAAACACAACTCAAAGGGATCAGAAGAATGTGGTGCTGCTCTGTGCTGACACCATCCTTAAGGAAATATTAAAAATAGGCCATCCCTCACTGGCCTGGTCCACACCTCACCCTGACTGCTTTAGAGGGAGCCTTTTTCCAGGGACATGAAAAAGGAAACTCAGTGTAGGTCACTTCTGGGCATTGGAAACTTTGGGCAAGGTGGAAAAATCTGCTTTGTTCAAGTGCAAACATGTGCTCTGCCATTTCTATTTTCAGGAGCTGCTAAAGTACAGCACGAGCTGTGATGGAGTTCAGGAACTTCAAGAAGCTCTGGTTGCAATGCTGGATTTGCTGAAGTCAGTCAATGACTCCATGCATCAGATTTCAATCACAGGATATGATGTGAGTGGCTCTGGGCACGGAGAGCCCTGCACAGGGCTGGGGATGCTGTGGGCATGGGGCTGTGCTGTGTGGGAGCTGGCCCAGAGCAGGAGCTGTGCAGGGTTTGGGTCAGGAGCCCTCCCAGGTGACAATGTCCATCTGATCTCAGGGGTTTGGGGTATCCTCAGCTGCTCGGTGCCCACACTTTGCCACCTTGTGGTTTTCCAGAGTATTTTTCCAGTGCCCCTCTGTGTTCTCATGGCTGACCTGATAACTCTCCTGGGCTGTTTCTGTAGCATTTCCCATTCAGCATTTAACAAACGCCTCTCAGGCTGTTTGAACCTTTCCCATTGGAGTGGTTGTATTTCCTGGGGTTTCAGGGGAGCTGCTGATCCCAGGCCTGGCCTCCTGGAGAATTCCATCTCCTGGTGCCTCAGTTCAGGCTCAAATCTCACTTTCCTGTCCCACTAAAGCAGCCAGAGCCCCTGACATGCAGTTCCCCAGGGGCTGGATGGTTTTCTGTTCCTTTCAGTTCCTCCAGTGCTGCCCCCCTGGGCTGGCTGCAGCCCTGCCTCAGAGCTGTGCTCCCCTGGCTGCAGGCCACCACCCCAAAGTCCCCTGAGCTATTCTCAGAGGGACGTGCCTTGGAGCAGGGCTGGCCTGTGTCCTGGCATTGTTTGGAGACTCCTCTCACATTTTAATTCACCTCTTTGCTGTTCCTTTTTGTCTGTCCTGCTCTCCCCAGGGTGACCTGAGTGAACTGGGCAAAGTGTTGATGCAGGGATCTTTCAGTGTTTGGGCAGGACACAGAAAGGGGCCCACAAAGATGAAGGACCTGGCCAGGTTCAAGCCCATGCAGAGGCACCTGTTCCTCTATGAGAAAGCCTTGGTCTTCTGCAAGAAGAGAGAGGAGCACGGAGATGGATATGACAAAACCTCATCTTACAGCTTTAAGCACTTTCTGAAAGTAAGGGGATTTATTTTTGTTGTGAACCTTAGGGTGTTTTACACAGCCATGTGTACTGCAGAGCAGTAATTCTGCAGAGCCAGGGGGTTTATCCCTGACATGGAGTTTGTTTTCTGCTGCTGAGGGCTGTGGTGCCCCACAGGGATGTGCAGTGATCCAACAGCTGACAGTAAATCCTGGCCAGGGGGAGGAAATGGAATTTTAAAATCCACTAACCTGGATGAACAGACCTTAAATCTGTCTCTTCCTGGCGCCTGTTCTGGGTATCATCATAGTAGATCATCTAAAATTTCTAATGTCCTGATGCCTGGGCAGTTTTGTAGCAGCCTCTATAAATTGCCAAGGTACACAAGGGACACAGAACTGGGAACTGCAGTGACTCTATGGATGAGGCTCTCTGGGCTGCCCTTCCAACAGCTTTCATCAATTTTAAGTTTTTATAAAACTAAACTGGAGCCTCATCCAGCTTTCAAAGGGGAAAAGGCCTCGAGCTGTGCCAGGGGGGCTCAGCTTGGCTGTGGGGAGTGGGCAGCCCTGGCACAGCTGCCCAGGGCAGGGGTCCCATCCCTGGAGGGGGTTAAAGCCCCGTGCAGGTGGCACCGGGGGACAGGGTGAGTGTGGGGGACAGGGTGAGTGTGGGGACAGGGGCAGTGTGGGGACAGGGTGAGTGTGGGGACAGGGTGAGTGTGGGGACAGGGTCAGTGTGGGGGACAGGGTGAGTGTGGGGACAGGGTGAGTGTGGGGACAGGGTGAGTGTGGGGGACAGGGTCAGTGTGGGGACAGGGGCAGTGTGGGGACAGGGACAGGGTCAGTGTGGGGACAGGGTCAGTGTGGGGACAGGGGCAGTGTGGGGACAGGGACAGGGGCAGTGTGGGGACAGGGACAGTGTGGGGGACAGGGGCAGTGTGGGGACAGGGTGAGTGTGGGGGGACAGGGGCAGTGTGGGGACAGGGGCAGTGTGGGGGGACAGGGTCAGTGTGGGGACAGGGTGAGTGTGGGGATGGGGACAGGGTCAGTGTGGGGACAGGGGCAGTGTGGGGGGACAGGGTCAGTGTGGGGACAGGGTGAGTGTGGGGATGGGGACAGGGTCAGTGTGGGGACAGGGGCAGTGTGGGGGGACAGGGTCAGTGTGGGGACAGGGTGAGTGTGGGGATGGGGACAGGGTCAGTGTGGGGACAGGGGCAGTGTGGGCACAGGGGCAGTGTGGGGACAGGGTCAGTGTGGGGACAGGGGCAGTGTGGGGGGACAGGGTCAGTGTGGGGACAGGGTCAGTGTGGGGACAGGGACAGTGTGGGCACAGGGTGAGTGTGGGGACAGGGTCAGTATGGGGACGGGGACAGGGTCAGTGTGGGCACAGGGGCAGTGTGGGGACAGGGGCAGTGTGGGGACAGGGACAGGGGCAGTGTGGGCACAGGGACAGGGTCAGTGTGGGGACAGGGTGAGTGTGGGGACAGGGCTGGGTTCGTGGTTGCTCTCCATGCTCTCGGGGTCTGTCCAGCCTCCTCAGTGTTTCTGTGCTGGCAGCAGCAGCTTGGTTCCTGCTCCCTGGGCTGCTCCTGCCTCCAAAGGGCAGCACCATGGAGCAGTTGGAGCAGAACATTTGTCTGTGGCACCTGTGCTGTGAATCACCCAGGGCTTTCAGAGCTGGGCACGCACACATTGTCAGGGAGAACAGCCCTGCTGAACAGATGTTATTTCTGAGGGTTTGTTTGTGTTTATAGTGGATTTGTCTGATCCAGTCTGCGTGAATAATTGATGATAGATGATACCTTTATTATTACATCTGTTCCAAGACATGCAAGTGGGATACTGCAGCTATTTCTGGCCATGCCTTAATCAGTGAATAATTGCCAGCAAACCCTGCTTTGAGGCAGAGGATGGTTCCTGTGCTGTCAGGTGTTACAGCAGCTTTCAGCTTCATGGCCTGCCCAGGGGGAGGGCAGAGCTCTCCTGTTGCTGAAAGGTTTCTTGTCTCTAATCATGGTTTGAGTTTGGTTCAGCTGGGTCACCTGTGCAGGTCCTGAAGGATTTGGGCCTTTGGTGTTTCATCCAGACTGTCAGAGGTGGATGGGGATGATGAGTAAAGCAGCATTCACCTGCAGGCCAGGCTTGGGGCATCCCAAAAATTAACCCTGCTTTTGGGAAGAAATAATCTGTGTGGATAAATAATGTGTATTATAACATGCAACATATTTACAAAATAACATGTATTATAACATGTCAGGTATTTACAAATCTTCATATGCCAAATCTGAGACATTCTGTGCAGAAAGAGGCAGCTGAGATGATGCTTCAGTTGGTTCCACTGGCTCCCAAATGAAGTTCCCAAAGGTCCCAAATTGATTTGTTGTGGAAAGCTCATCCAAAATGCAGCTGATAGAAAGTCAGGAGGAGTGGGACAGATAATGACTTCCAGTTGTTACGTAAATTGAAATTGATGCAAGATGTTAAATTCAGTGCAAACAGGTTTCACGTGCTCCAAAGTCTGCATTCCTGGGGAGAGGGAGCTCTGGGCTGTGTTTCATTTCCTGTTTGTTTGGATTTGCAGATGAATGCAGTTGGGATAACTGAGAATGTGAAAGGAGACCATCGGAAATTTGAGATCTGGTACAGTGGGAGAGAGGAGGTGTACGTGGTGCAGGTTGGTCCCTTCAGAATCTGTGAGAAGAAAATGTCTCGTTGATCTTCCTGATTGTAGTGATAGCTCTACAACTGCCACTGTGCCTTGCCTGGATCTAATGGGAATCATCAATTTTAAAAGATCAAGACTGTTTAAAATTTAGTAGTAGCTTTGGGGAGAAAGGGGATTTCAGATAATTACAGCATAGAAAAGTAAGATTTTATTCCTACATTATAATGGATGACTCTTAATTCAAAATTCAGACAATTTTCTCTTCTTCCAGGCCCAAACAGTAGATCTGAAGATGGCATGGCTGAATGAAATAAGAAAAATTTTGTTCAAGCAGCAAGAGCTTATAAAAGGTACATTTGCTCAATTTCTCTGTGGCTTTCATTCTGCAGCAGAAGCTTTTGGCACATTGCTGATCTTCAAGTCCACTAATTCTCTCTGGAGAATCAATTTTTAGAAGCCTGGTAGCAAAATGCTGGAGTGAGGCCTTACATTGTAGGGAAATAACAGAACTTGGAGCAGTAAAAACTGGGTGCTGGTGTGAAAATGAGTCACAGAAGTACATTTGTTTGGTTGTCGTGACCTTGGGCATTATTTCCCATTTGTTATCATGGGTTTAATTCAACAAGATACAAACCTGATGCCTAACTGGGAGCATCTCATGGTCCTCAGGAGCATGCTCAGTGTTGTGCTGACATGTCACCTCAATCATCATTAACTCTGTGCTTTGCAAGAGCCCACAGGTCTGTTTTCCTCTGAACAGAAGCCACTGGGGTTGTACAAAAGGTCTCATTTTAAAGCAATGATTCAAGTGTGGCAGCTGCAGTAGAGAGCTGGGTTTGAATCTGTGTTTGCCTTTGTAGCAGGGGAGAAGCAGCAGCCTGGCTCAGGCTCGGAGCAGCTCCCACTCTCCTCCCAGCTGGGGGACAGGTGAGGGCTGGGATGGGATGGGATGGGATGGGATGGGATGGGATGGGATGGGATGGGATGGGATGGGATGGGATGGGAGCAGCTCCCACTCTCCTCCCAGCTGGGGGACAGGTGAGTGCTGGGCTGGGCTGGGCTGGGATGGGATGGGATGGGATGGGATGGGATGGGAGCAGCTCCCACTCTCCTCCCAGCTGGGAGACAGGTGAGTGCTGGGATGGGCTGGGATGGGCTGGGATGGGCTGGGATGGGATGGGATGGGATGGGATGGGATGGGATGGGCTGGGATGGGATGGGATGGGATGGGATGGGATGGGATGGGATGGGATGGGCCGGGCCGGGCCGGGCCGGGCTGGGCTGGGTGCCCTCCCATCAGGGGCACCCTGAGCCTCCCTCCTGGGGAGGGGACAGCAGGGATGTGCTGCTGCTGGCCCAGTGTCTGTCCCTGTCCCAGGGAGGGGACAGCAGGGATGTGCTGCTGCTGGCCCTGTCCCTGTCACAGGGAGGGGACAGCAGGGATGTGCTGCTGCTGGCCCTGTCCCTGTCCCAGGGAGGGGACAGCAGGGATGTGCTGCTGCTGGCCCTGTGTCTGTCCCTGTCCCAGGGAGGGGACAGCAGGGATGTGCTGCTGCTGGCCCTGTGTTTGTCCCTGTCACAGGGAGGGGACAGCAGGGATGTGCTGCTGCTGACCCTGTGTTTGTCCCTGTCCTGGGGAGGAACAGCAGGGATGTGCTGCTGCTGGCCCTGTGTCTGTCCCTGTCACAGGGAGGGGACAGCTGGGGTGTGCTGCTGCTCCCCCTTGGGTGCCCGTGGCCTGGGGACAGGCTCTGCAGGGACACCCTTGAGCCTGGCAGCTCAGCTGAGCTGCAGCCCCTCTGCAGATGGAGCAGAGCACAGACAGGGCTCTCATTCAGGGCAGAGACACTGCAGCAGCTTCATCCCCCTCCCAGAAAGATTGGGAACTGGGCACTAAGTGCTTAATCTTCCCAGAAACACACACTGAGAGCTCAAACCTACACGGAGGGGTACCAGGATTGTTTCTGCCCCTGTTTGACAAACCCTCGTGGGGTTGGTGCTCCCTGGGGAGGTGAAGCTGGGGCTGATTCTGTGTTTTGCCCCCTCAGGAAGCAGCAGAGAGCCTCCATCAGCTCGGAGGAGAACGACTCGGAGCGCACCAGCCCGGTGCTGCTGTCCCCCCAGAACAAACCCCACCGAGGTAGGGCCCCTGTCACCCCCCGGGCCCCTCTGGGCTGCTGCCCAGGCTGAGCCCGGCTGTGTTGCAGGCTGGCCCGGAATGTCGCAGTCGCTGGAGATCTGCGAGGGGCTGGAGGAGTGGGCGGGCCAGCAGGAGCTGTCCAACTGCTCGGACACCGAGGAGGAGGAGGGCACGCAGCTGGTAGGTGATGGGACACCCCGGGGGCTCCCTCTGCCTCTTCTCCTCACTGCTAATGCTTGTGTCTTGGCCGTGTCCCTCAGAAATTCCCTGTCTCAGTGTGGGCAATGAGAGGGTGTCTCAGCCAGAGTTTCCTGGATAATTCTGATTCAGGTGGCTGTAGGGCTCTGCCACCCTCCCTGCAGCAGTCAGACTCACTGCTGCATGACACTCAATGCAGCTAAATAATGCAAGTTCTCTCTCTACCACAGTCTCCAGGAAAATACAAAGCCCTTGCAGACTGCAAGAGGAGAGGATCAGAGGACCTGCTGGTGAAAAACGGGGATGAAATTCAGCTGCTGCATGAGGATGGTGAGGGGCAGTGGTAGGTATTCCAAGATCACTTTGCCTTGTCTCTAAGAGCCTGCAGGGCAGCCCCTTGAGATGTGCCTTGCCTGGTGCTGCACTGCCTGCAGCTCCTGGCTGAGCTTTAGGCCACTCCAGAAAGTGGAGAATTCATTCTCCTGCCAAGACTAGATCCATCCCTGCTGGCACAGCCTGGGGAATCCCTGGCCATGGGTCTCTGCCCCAGCTGGGCTTTCCCAACACCTTCACAGCCCTCTTGCCATGCTGTCCCCACTTGAGACAGTGCTTCCCTCTGTCCATCCCAGCTCAGCTCCAGGCTGTGCCCTCTGGGGTTGTTGGCAGCCCCAGGGAGTGACTGCAGGGTGTTTTCCTCCCTCAGACAGCTGTAGGAGTGTTCCCCACACTGGGGATGCTGCAGACTGTTTCTGTTGTGTGTGAAGCTGTGAGGGCTCACAAGGGAACACCTCAGGGCTGGGAGCATCCCCTGGGCCTGCTGGACCATCCTTGTCTGGGGGCAGCCTGCCCCTCCTGGGGCTCACAGCAGTTTGGCTGAGGGTTCTGGTTCTTCCCTTGCAGGATGTTCTGAGCAGCTCTCAGCCAGCCCAGGCTCTCAGCAGAGGGAGCCCAGTGTGCCAAAGCTCTGTTTGGGGTGTGGGGAGGGTGATGTTGGCAGGAACCTGGGTCAGGGTTGTGCAGGATGCACAGATGTCAATGCCCTGTGCAGGATTCCTGCTGAGAGCTACAGCCCCTGCACTTCAAGGGAAATCAGAACAGGATAAAATAGAATATTTCAATTGCAAGGGATCTGCAAGGATCATCCAGTCCCACTGCATTTTGAAGAATTCAGTTACCAAAGCAGATGCAAAGCACCTCAGGTTTGGTGAAGGTTCACCTCTCCTGGGTGTTCCAGCCAGTGCCATCAGAGATTTCTCTCACCAAGATTTCTGTTAGCACAAATTTCACTGCATGAGCGAGACAGGGGGTTGTCACTTATGAGCATGAGTATTTCCAGCTGCCCAAATCTTGGCTTGAATTCACTTACAGTACTCTAAAATCATCCTACCAGTCTAAATGGCAGAGGAGTGAGAAAAATAATTGCCCTTACTCCTTCAGTAGCCAGTTTCCCTGAGCTGGCACCTCTGCAGGTCTCAGGCAGGATGATTTGAGAGGGAGTCCTGTTCTTCTCCACTGTCTGCAGAGGCGTAGGCTTTTCAATTACCTTCCTAAACTGGGGTGGGAGGAATGCTTTAAGCCCATGGCCAGGTCCTGTTAAAGTGCTTCCCTGCTTGGGGCAAACTGCTGCTGCACCCCCAGCTGTGTGGGGTGGGCCTCACCAGACTGCCTTGGGTGGGTTGGCTTCAGTTCCTAACCCTGCTGTCATCCCAAGGTTGGTGAAGAACCTCAACAGAAGGAAAGAAGGCTGGATCCCTGTGCACAGCCTGCAGATTGTGGTCGGGGACTGCAGGTTTCGGAATGCCAAACTTGCAGGTATTTGATAGCACACCTAGCAGAAATACCCCATAGCTCAAACCAGGTCTTTTAAGCCATTTGCATTACACTTGATCTACTAAATCTGGCTGCTTATGCCTCTGCTGGAAAAATAGGAAAGCAAGCAGCTATTCCAAAAAGCCTGCAAAAGTAGTAGATTAAGCTTTTTTTGTTTGTTTGTTTAAGATGTTTCTGAGACTTTAGGCACGAGTAAATTAAAACCAAGCATTTAAAACGTAGATTTCATTGCAAGAGCACTGGGTAGAAGACCGGGGAGAAGAGACGGAGTCTGACCAGGGATTCCAGGACTGTTTTGCTCCTCCCTGCTGTAGCTCACACCTCCTGTGGAGCAGGAGGTACCTAAGCCAAATCTCCTCCTGCTGCTAAAGACATCGTGCCTGAGCCCAGCACTCCTAGGCAATCCTTCCTCCCTGCTGCCTCCCTCCTGCCCTCACTGCTGCCTGCTGCTCAATCCACCCTTAGAGAAAGTTCATTATAAACAGGTTTCAGCCAAAGGCTCGGAGTTCTCATTTTCTAGCTGCAACTGTACATAGCAATAGACAGGGAAGCATAAGAGATGACACAAGAAAATGCCTTAAGAGCAGCCTGTTGCCCTTGCCATGTCACTGCTCCATGTGTTGCCTCGTCACCACCATGTCCTCTGCAAATGGGACACCAGGGCTGGAGATGGACCAGCTCAGGATCCCACACAGACTTAGTCCATTAAAAAATAAAATGAAAATTACTAGCTATAAGTGTATGAAGCAAATCTTGCAAGGACAT
Source organism: Geothlypis trichas (assembly GCA_009764595.1). Classification (NCBI taxonomy): domain Eukaryota; kingdom Metazoa; phylum Chordata; class Aves; order Passeriformes; family Parulidae; genus Geothlypis; species Geothlypis trichas. Next base: position 835,648 of record CM019914.1, on the reverse strand, counting down.
TTCTCTTAAGTACTTCTTTCTGTCAGAATCTCTTTTTTGGTGAAGGTGAAGGAAGCCATCTGAAAGGCTCAGAATTCCAGTCAGCTCTTGATGATTTTTTGGTGTATTTCAGTGAAATCCTTCCTATACAGGAAGGTGTTTTTATCCCCTTTGTTGCAGGGCAGTCAATTCTCACAGGTTGAAGGTTTGCTGATTTTCTCTAAGGGGTAGTTTGCTGACCAGTGTTCAGAGTTTACTGGCACCCTGCAGTTGTGGCTCCCTTGATCTTCTCTCCATGTACCCCATCTCACCAGGTCCTGTGCAGAAGGTTTTTCCAGCTGTGAATGCATCTCAGAAAAAGGTGCTGGGAAACTTTGAACCCTGGTTTGCATGGTCAGTGGTCATATCCCAAAAACCTAGAGACTGTCAGCCCTGGACTGGTTTATAAAGTTGCTGAGTACAAAGTGAGGGGAATTGCACGGGGTGAAACCACAGCAAATGCCTCCAGTGAGTCCCACACCCCTGCCCAGGTACTCCAGAGCCCTGTCCCAGGCTCTGAGAGCACTGGGGCTCTGTTTTCCCTGTGAAGATAACTGTTCTGTTTGCTGTTTCTGATGGTGCCTGCAGTCCCAAGGCACGATTCTGACCTTACACACACCAGGAAATACTGGGGGATAATGTAGGATGTCCTCTTGCCATTTCCTAGAGCTGTTCCTGGAGCTTTCCAGCACTGTGTCCTTACAGCCATCAGCAACTTGCACTCTGAAAATTGATTTTCATGCAGTTCTTCTGCACTCAGCAATTGCCTTTACCCCGGGCTGGGCTCTGTCGTGCAGCTCAGGAGATGGAGCTGTTGCTCCAGTCAGCAGAGGAGATCAGGCAGCCAGGCTGGAGCCAGGCAGGAGCAGCCTCAGATCCCTCCCTGTGCTGCTTTGCATGCCAGCAATGGAAACTGGGTTAACCCTGGGGGCTTGGGGAGTGCTGCAGTCACTGCAAGGCTGGGGGAGAGGCACCTCTGGCATTCCTGGGGGCAGTGCCTGTCTCACTGCTCAGCTCCAGGTTCCTCTAATTCAAACTCTGTGTCCAGTCACAGAACTTCACAGCAGAATTCACACAAATCTGGGGTTTGGGATTTTTTCAGGGCAAAGCCTTTAGTTCCCCCTTGTTTTATCCTGTGGCCCACCACAGGATGGCTGGTACCTGCATGCCTACAGCTGTTCCTCTCCCCTCCTGCTAATTATTCCAGTGTTGAGCCAGTGCAGATCATCATGAGGTTCCAGGGAACTCTTTGCTGTCCATTTTTAGTTAGCAGAGGGGTATTTGGTCAATGCTTCACTTCCTGGCTTTGCAAATCCATGGCCCTCTTGTAAATCATGGCCTGGATATGAGCCATGAGTTCTCTGGGAGGAAGGTGGCTGCCTTGGAGAGCATTTTGGAAATGAGTTTTCCTTCTGCTGTGCCTCCAGCTGTAGGTTCTGAGATTAGCCCTTGCTGCTTTCTTCCAGACAGATTTATTCTCTCTGCTGTGCAAACCCATGGTGGATTTTTAATGTACATGATGAAGGAGCAGTTTTGTATTGCAGGTGATAACATGCAGAGCTCTAAATGAAAACTACTTGGAGAGAGCTGTGCTCAGAAAGAGCAACACTCAGAATGTAACTGCTGCTGAGGCTCACCTGTGTGCTGGTGCTTTCAGCTGCCTTGCAGGTGCTCAGGCATTGCCTTTCCATGAACTAACATGGGGATGCAAGGTTATCTCCTCATGGCAGGGAAGGCTGGGGCTCCAGCATTGCAACCCCAACTCCCTTCTGCACAGGAGCAGGAGACAAAGCATTTCTGCATGTCCTGGGTGGGCAGCGTGCCAGGGTCACAGTGGGCAGCACTGGAGCTCTGTGCCATGAGGAGGAGGCTCTCACCTCTCAGCTGCCCTGCAGGGCTTGGAGCCAGGCTCCTTCTGAACTCCCTTCCTGCCCGAGCATTCTGGTGATTTAAGTGGGCACAGGCTCCTGTTCCTCATGCCAGACCCTCTCCTGGTTTGTTTAACATCCTGCTTGCCAAATCCTCTCCCCCAAGCCTCAGGGGGATCCCCTGTGCTTGCTCTCCATGCCATAAAGCTGAGCAGAGGTTTCCCCTAGCTGGCACTGCCTGAAGGACTGAGATTGCATGTCCTGTGTCCCCTGGGCAGGGCACTGGGATTGTCCTGTGTCCCCTGGGCAGGGCACTGGGATTGTCCTGTGCCCCCTTTGCAGGGCACTGGGATTGTCCTGTGTCCCTTGGGCAGGGCACTGGGATTGTCCTGTGTCCCCTGGGCAGGGCACTGGGATTGTCCTGTGCCCCCTGGGCAGGGCACTGGGATTGTCCTGTGTTCTCACTGGGCAAGGCACTGGGATTGTCCTGTGTCCCCTGGCCAGTCCCTGGGGATTCTCTGTGCCCCTGTTGGACAATCCCTGGGATTCTCTGTGCCCCTGTTGGACAATCCCTGGGATTCTCTGTGCCCCCTGGCCAATCCCTGGGATTCTCTGTGCCCCTGGCCACACTGGACCTGCCTGGCCAGGCTGTCCTGTCTGTGGCTGGAGCTTTGGCAGGCTGCTGTGCCATGTTGGCTGGAAGGTGCCAGCTGTGCCCACGCTCTGGCTGCAGTGCCCCCAGAGCTGGGGGCAGCACAGCCCCTTCCCTGCCCCTCACTCCCTTCAGTGACTGCAGCCACGGGCTCCTGTGTCCACACAGGGTCCCTCAGAGGCAATGCTGATTGGTTTTGGCCTTTGGAGCATAAGGCAGGGTCTCTCCTACGCCCTGCAGCTCTTTAGAAACCCAGAAACCATCTCCAGCCTGACAAAATAAAGAGCCTGGAGAAGATTTCAGCTGGCCTTGCTGTGATAATGAAGTGATGGATGATGGAAATGAGTCAAACCCTGTGGTCCTGCCTTAGTAAAGGCTCTCACTGAAGCCAGTGGGAGTTCAGCTTTTAGGGAGAAATGCAGGAGTGCATTTGTTTTTTTCTGTTATACAAATGTTCCATGATTACAGGGAACAATGCCTTTCTTGGAATAAGATGCTTTAATATTAACACCATTCTCCATTACTTTATAGATGCTGCCCTGTGTAACACCAGGAAGTTTAGTTCCCCTTGAGCTGAGGGTGAACTAGCAGCATCCCATTTCCGATGCTCTTTGGAAGCTTTCAGCTCAGTGTTACAGAGAAATAGCTCAGTAGCTGGAGCTGTCCTGTCCTGTTCATCACATTCACAGACCTCCACAGCCTCATCTGCACTGAGTGGGACCGGGGTCCTAAGCAGCTTCTCATGCTCATAAAGGAAGCCATTCTCTGCTCTTTGGTTTTTTTTGCCTGTGGAAATTATGGTATTTTATCCATTTTTCCTGCTGTTTTTCCATGACATACATCATGTTTCATCAGAGAAGTACACTACAGTTTCCTGACACTTTGTTTAGATGCTTGAAATCTCCTCTGCAGGTTGAAGTAGGTTTTGCCTACTTACTAGCTGACAACTGTTGAAGTTGCAAACAAGAGTTGAGTTTTGGTAAACCAAAAAGAAAAAAAAAACCAAACCAAGAAGCTGTATGTCCTGCTTAATTGATTTTATGGGTGGATTTTTCTGAACTATCTGCTTCAGCTGTGTGAATGTAATGTTCTGTAAGAGCATCATCTGGCTGACTCCACGTGAGGAAGCAATAACACTAAAGATCCTCTTTTTGCACTTAGGGTCTGACCCCAGCCCACTGCAGTCAGCCTCCCTGATTTCAGTGAGGTCTGGGTCAGCTCCAACTGACACCTCAGGGTTGTCACCAATCACTTAGGGTCCCAAAGCGTCCCAGGGCTGAAACCTGTATCTAGCAAGTGTTGAAGTTTACATTAATGTATGTACCTTTGGAACACGTGCCATAAATCCAAGCTAAATGTCCATGTTTGCACTAAGGATGTTCTTGTGATAAGACTTTTTCAGCATCTTTAACAATAATGTATCTATTGAATTTTTGAGAAGGGAAAAAGAATGTTGAAGACTGATAATTTAATTTTGTGTTTCTTTGTCCAGTTTTGCTTTTGTAGAACATAGGTAGGTACAGGTGGTTTGAACTTTTAAGCAGATGTGTGCAAAGAGCACCTGAGTGTGTGGAGAGCAGGGTTCATGGTGTGCATGCAGTAGTGAGTTTGCCCCAGCCAAAGGAAATGTTTATTCCATGGACTAAAGGGGACCTTCATGATCTGATTTTCATTTGTGAGCTGGTCCTTAGGCACAGGTTAACTTAGAACGTGCAGGGTTTGTTTTGTGCCTGTTGTTGCTGAGCTGCTGGCTGGGGTTCCCCAGCCCCAGTGCTGCTCCCCAGGACTGGGGTGAGCCCTGAGCCCCCTCAGGGCTGGGACCAGCTGAGGCTGAGCTGGGCAGCCCCAGAGCAGCCCCAGAGAGCCCAGAGCAGCCCAGAGCCAGCCCAGAGCAGCCCAGAGCAGCCCCAGAGCAGCCCAGAGCCAGCACATCCCATGTCCTTCCCTGGAGCCACAGTGCACCCACTGCAGGCTCTGCTCCTCTGCTTCCAAATCAACCACAATGCACTAATCAGGTGGGAAAGTCTTAATTACTGTCGGGGCTCTTTATAGTGGTTAGAATTCTTGTGGTAACAATACACATTTTGAGGTACAATGTAAATATTTGTCTGAAACATAGCACACATTGCATATTGAATGATTTTAATCTTTTTTGTCTTCCATAGTTTTAAATCGAAGCTTTTATTAATTTATGAGGTCGATAGGTTCTGCAAATCTGAATGTACAGTCTGAGGTTTTTAACATTTGAAACTTTGCACACATGGTATGTTCCCCTGAGTATGCTGTTGAACTAGGCTCTCCATGTATATGTATAAATTACAGTAGAGAATTTTCTCTGACTGCAAGTTTAAATGAACTATATTGTATATGTACCTGTAAAAATGTGTTAAATCTATATTTAAAGATTAAAAACTTGTTAAATAAATCCATCTCAGAATATGCAATTCTGTTCAAATACACATCTGCTATCATTCCACAGGAAAAAAAATTGTGCTCACAGTGTTGGTTTTATTTCCTTTCCTTGGAAAAACTTAAAAGCTTCTTACATGCATTTTGATTTTAAGGTAAGCAGTGGCAGATGATCCAATTAGTTTCTTGCTGGATGCAGTGGCAGTGAGAGTGGGAGAGGCACCTTAGCACTGAAGTCAGCTGCTGACAGCCTGCCCTGGCTCGGGGTGTCCCCAGTGTGCCCTGCACCCATTCCAACAGGGTCAGGGTGTCCCCAGTGTGCCCTGCCTCCATCCCAGCAGGGTCAGGGTGTCCCCAGTGTGCCCTACACCCATCCCAGCAGGGTCAGGGTGTCCCCAGTCTCCATCCCAGCAGGGTTGGGGTGTCCCCAGTGTCCCTTGTATCCATCCCAGCAGGGTCAGGGTGTCCCCAGTGTCCCCTGCACCCATCCCAGCACAGCTCAGGGTGTCCCCAGTGTCCCTTGTATCCATCCCAGCACAGCTCAGGGTGTCCCCAGTACCCATCCCAACAGCGTTGGGGTGTCCCCAGTGTCCCCTGCACCCATTCCAACAGGGTCAGGGTGTCCCCAGTGTGCCCTGCACCCATCCCAGCAGGGTTGGGGTGTCCCCAGCCTCTCCTCCATGTGAAAACCTCTCTTTGGGAGCACTGTGGCTGCCCTGCTGTGTGTGTTCACCTCCCTTTTGGGTTCTGGGGTGCTGCTGGGGCACCAGTGCCTGTTGGGCTCCCCTTGCCCACACTGCTGTGTGCCAGCTGTGGGCAGTGCTGGTGGCACACCGGCCTGGGACACTGTGATCCATTCCTCTGCTGATCCACCAAGCCCTGCATTCAGGATTTGAGGACTTACACCACCCCAGCAGCACCAGTGCATTCAGAAATGCAGCCGTGGGTCATTAGAGGGCTTTTTATTTCCTTATTACCACATTTTCATTGCATTCTCTCAACTTCAGCCTTCCAAGAGCAGAAGTTATTTCATCTAGAAACGTTTATTGAAATGCCATGGTCTCTCAAAGCCACGGGGATTGCCGTGGTCCCTCTGCATGTCCCCAGTCCATCCTCCAGCCTCCCCAGCAGGCTCAGCGCTCCTCCCCGGGTCAGGGGAGCCTCGTGGTTTGCTTGATCCACTTGACGTACTTGGAGACCCTGGTGTAGATGCCGTACTTGCCGGGCAGGGCGCACTCCTCGCCCCAGCTGGTGATGCCCGTGAGGAACCAGGTGCCCTCGATCTCGGTGGTGTAGGGCCCGCCGCTGTCCCCCTCGCACGTGTCCTTGCCCCCGGACGGGAACCCCGCGCAGAACATGTTCTGCAGGATGCTGGTGGAGGTGCTCTTCAGGCAGGTGGGCCGGTCCACGAAGGGCACCCTGAGCACCTGCAGGGTGGTGGCCGTGCGGCCGCGGAACAGCACCTTGCCCCAGCCGCTGACGGTGCCCACGCCCTGCTTCAGCAGCGCGTTGGTGAACTCGCGGCTGCCCAGGCACACCGGGGTCACGTAGCTGTTGAAGGTGAGCGGCTGCTCCAGCTCCAGCAGGGCGATGTCGTTGTGGAACTCGTTGATGGAGGCGTTGTAGGTGGGGTGGGGCAGCAGCCTCACCACCTTGCGCAGCTGCTCCGTGTGGTCATCGCTCATGACGTCGTGTTCACCTGCACAGAGCAGCGGGGCTGGCTGCCCGGGCAGCACCAGGGACTGGTGCCAGCCAGTGCCAGTGCCAGTGCCACTCCAGCCCAGCCCAGAGGGCTGTGGCAGCACCAGGGACTGTGCCATGCTGGTGCCAGCCTGTGCCACTCCAGCCGCAGAGATCTGAGCCCTCAGGGGGCTCTGAGGCTGCTCTGGGCAGGTGCTGGCTCCTCGTCAGAGGCACCTGCAGGTTCCCTCCCATCTCAGGCCCCAGCACTACCCAGGTGTGACACTGGGCACCCATCATCCAGCCAGGTACCGAAGATGCAGATGCTTTTGCCAGAGCTAGCAGCAAAGTGGCTGTTCTGGGGATTTAGCACTCTCAGAGAGAGGTAAGGGGATGTCACCCGTGCAGCAAAGGGGGCAGAACTCACTGCTGAAAAATACTGGTCTAAAGTAAATAATGTATTAGTGAAAAGAAACCTTAACCTCCGCTTTACAAACCCCCAGAGCCACGGGGCAGGATGGGGTGTGGGAGGGCGGCGGTGCCACCCCTGATGCTCACAGGTGCCCGCCCGAGGCTCAGCTGCTCTCGGCCGCTGCCGGCACCTGCGGGACGCTGCGATCACGGTACTGGTACCGGCAGCTGCGGGATGCTGCGATCACGGTACTGGTACCGGCAGCTGCGGGATGCTGCAATTGCGGTACCGGAACGGGCACCTGCGGGATGCTGTGACCACGGTACCGGAACGGGCACCTGCGGGATGCTGTGATCGCGGTGCGGGATGCTGTGATCGCGGTGCCTGCAGCCTGTTACCCCGCCTTGTGTAACAGGTGGGGAGAGGCAGGGCAGAGCTCGGGTGGGTGAAAGGGCAGCACCTGGGGCCGCGTCCCCCGCAGGCTGAGCAGCATTAAGGACATTAAGGACATGAAGCACATTAAGGATGGAGTTTGCCGGGCGCCCCCGGGGCGTTCGGGGCCGTGCTGCGGGGGCTCCGCTGGCCCTGCCGGGCTCTCCCCCGGCCCCGCCGGGCTCTCCGGAACCGGCGGCACCGAGCAGCACCTGCGGAGCCCGCACTGGAGCCAGCCTGAGGTGAGCGGGTGCTGCGGGCTCGGCGAGGGCTTTGTGGGCATAGTGGGAATGGCAGCTCCCTCTCTCTCTCCCTCCCTCCCTCCCTCTCTCCCTCCCTCTCTCTCTCCCTCCCTCTCTCTCTCCCTCCCTCCCTCCCAGGCTGTTCGTACAGCCCAAACGTGGGGGAGACTTTCGTCTGGCTTTTCTTACGTTAGAGATGCTTACTATTGCTGGGGACTAAAAATGTGATTCAGGAATGAAAGTGGGGAAGCAAAGAAATATAGAGGAGGGGAAGGCTTCTTCCAGCGGGCTTTAAAGCTGCTTGGGTGAGCCCCTGGCCCAGGTGAGCTCACCCATGGCCGGGCTGATCTGAGCTCACACTGTGGCTGTGGGACCAGGGCAGACCCGGCTCACTGCTCCTGCCAGAGGTGCTGGCACCTGCAGGACCAGGCTGGTGAAGTGTTGTAGGTTCAGCTGGGGCCTCTGTGCCCACAGCAGCTCGAGTCAGACCCCACAGCAGCTCGTGTCCTGCTGCTGCCCCTCACTGTGGTCAGTGCCCTGTCCACACCTTGTCCAGCCCCGTGCCTGTCCCTCCCCTCGTGCCCAGGTGCTCACCTGCCACAGCAGTGAGGTTGTGGGTGTAGCCGGGCTTCAGGCAGTGTGCTGCTGTCACCAGCCACTTCTCGTTGATGATGGTGGCTCCGCAGAAGCCCACGCCTTGGCTGTTCACCAGCAGAACCTGTGGGAGCAGGGCAAATCTCACTCTGGGCTTTGGGTAAGCCTGGACCAGTGGAAGGTGGCCCTGGTCACAGCAGGGGGCTGGAACTGGGTGATCTTTAAGGTTCCTTCCAACCCAAACTGTTGGGTGATTCTTTGATCTGATGGAGCCAAAAAATGAGTGGCATTGCTCCTTGCAAAACTCCCTTCCCTCCCAGTTTACTTTTGGTACATACATGGACTACTGAGCAATCTGTTGGCGTAGCTCAACCCTTTGTGCCCCACTGGGTAAAGCTGCTGTGACTGTGACTCGTGGCTTTCTTTGCCAGAGGAGGGCCCCATGCGGGCATGTTTTGTTGCTGTGGCACAGAAGCGTGTGTGGAAAGAAGCCGTGCTCCTGTTGGGCCCGAGGCTGTTGCCAGCCTAACCTCAGAGACAGGCTCTGGGCGGTCAAAGGCAGGACGCTCTGTGCTCAGGAGGGCCTGCTGGGGTCCCGGAAGGTTTGCAAAGGCTGGTACCTGCCAGGGCACCTCTCCCTTCATGCTGTCCGAGCCGCCGACGACGCGCGTGCCCGTCCTGAGCACGGGGGTGATCCTGGCGGGGGCTGCGGTGCTGCTCTCCGTGGCATTGTCCTGCCCGTCCTCGGGGCCCTCCTCGGGCTCCTCAGCCGTGCTGTTCCAGTGCTCGAAGGTGTTCATGGAGCGGGTCAGCTTCCTCCTGGCCTCGGGAGCCGAGATCCTCCCGCAGGGAAACGGCACTGCCAGAGGAACGGGCACACGGGGGCAGCTGTGGCACACGGGGATGGGCTGTGGCACACGGGGATGGGCTGTGGCACACTGGGACGGGCTGTGGCACACGGGGATGGGCTGTGGCACACGGGGATGGGCTGTGGCACACGGGGATGGGCTGTGGCACACTGGGATGGGCTGTGGCACACTGGGATGGGCTGTGGCACACGGGGGGCCTGGCTGTAGCACACCAGGACGGGCTGTGGTACACTGGGGCCTGGCTGTGGCACACTGGGGCCTGGCTATGGCACACTGGGCCTGGCTGTGGCACACTGGGATGGGCTGTGGCACACGGGGCCTGGCTGTGGCACACGGGGGGCCTGGCTGTGGCACACCGGGATGGGCTGTGGCACACTGGGATGGGCTGTGGCACACGGGGCCGGGCTGTGGCACACGGGGGGCCGGGCTGTAGCACACCAGGACGGGCTGTGGCACACGGGGCCTGGCCATGTCTCACCCTACAGCCACGAGAGGGGAGGGAGCAGGGAAATCCTCACCTCAGCACAGCCTGGGACCAGCTCAGGGCTGTGGGCTGAGCATGGGCACTCTGGGCACAGTACCTGTGCCTTGGAGCCCCAAGGAGCGATATGGAAAGGTAGCAAAAGCATTGGTTGTTTCTGGGCTTTGGAAATGCCATCTGAGCAGCTTTAAAAGTGAAAAAAGCTTGTGTGGAGCCCCTGTGCCTGATGGGCCAGGGCAGCTGCTCTTGGCAGGATGTGTGCTCCATACCTGGGAGTCCTGTGCTGGGAATTGCCAGAGCAGTGACCCCAGAGCAATGAACAGCCAGCTGGGACAGGGCAGGAAATAACAGCTGCCAATTGTACAGATAATCCTGCTTGGCACCAAGGTGAGGAAAACATTAACAAACTCTTCCTAGAGTTGTGTATTTCCTCTGTTAATGAAGAACTCATCTGCAGGCTCGTTTCACACGAGCTCTTCCCGTTGCTCTCCCACGCAGCGTGTGCTGAATTCCTGCTGGTGGTGGCAGTCAAAATAGTAAATAGCACCAGGCATTGTCTTTCATCTGAAAAGCTCTCAGAAGCACTGAGCAAACAAACATTACTGTAAAATCAGATGTGAGTGTGGCCTACGGAGACTTCATCCTTTATTTTTAAACAGCTCACTTTAGGGACAGGACTCAAGCGAGTGCTGAGTGATGGAAAGTGGTACCTGCAGGCTCAGGCTATGAAATGAAGGTTTCAGAGCCAACAAAACAAAGCTTTTGCAGGAAGGACAATCACCCAACCTGAAAGACAATCTTCTTGCTAACTGCAAACCTTTCTGGTCCAGTGAAAGTGATACAGCATTGTTGGGCAACACAGGATGAGATCCTCTGTTCACAGGATTCCAGCCCAGGATCCTTCCCAAACTGATTGCTGCCTGCCAGCCCTTTCAGGAGGTCACTGCTCCCTGGGGCAGCTGACAGTGCAGGTGCCTGCATGTGAGCTTGGGTGTGCAACCTGCTGCAGGTACCTGCATGTGAGCTTGAGTGTGCAAACCTGCTGCAGGTGCCTGCATGTGAGCTTGGGTGTGCAAACCTGCTGCAGGTACCTGCATGTCAGCTTGGGTGTGCAAACCTGCTGCAGGTGCCTGCATGTCATCTTGGGTGTGCAAACCTGCTGCAGGTGCCTGCATGTCATCTTGGGTGTGCAAACCTGCTGCAGGTACCTGCATGTCATCTTGGGTGTGCAACCTGCAGCAGCCAGCTGTTAGAAATGCCATAGCATCAAATGGCAAACTGACTTCAGATGGCAAAATATTTATCTGCTCAATCTCCTCTCTGCCAGATGTGCTTCTGAGATGCTCATGTCCAGTTAATTTGCTGTGGTGTTGGGTCTGCACGTGTCAGTTGTTTATAGGTATTGTCATGGTGGGGCTGGGGAGCACAAGGAGAACCAGCTATTCTTTAGCCCTTTGTGAAGCTGCAGCCTCAAGCACTGCACTAAATCCAGGACAAAGCCTTGAAAACTTAAACCCAAATCTCAAAAGCAGTTTAAAAGCTCACCTGTAGGTTCACAGGACTTTCCATCTTCGTGCAGTTTGTAGCCAGGGGCACAGGAGCACACAACCTTCTGTGGGGGCTGATGGCTGCAGAAGTGCTTGCAGCCTCCATTTTTAACAGCACAGGTGAAGTCTGAAAGAAACGAAAATGAAACTGTGAGAGCTCCTTGAAACCCAGCTGGTCAGAGATGTGTTGGGACTGGGGGCTTTGGGTTTAGTAACCCCCGTGGCTGACCCAGACTGTGGGAAACAGATGGTGGTTTGCAAGGGGCTGGGGAGGCAGGGCAGTCCCATTCCTCTTGGGCTCCCAGGGCAGGGCAGTCCCAGGGCAGTCCCATCCCTGCTAAGTGTCACAGTGCAGAGCAATCCCATCCCTGCTCCCAGGACAGGGCAGTCCCATCCCTGCTCTCAGTCCCAGGGAAATCCCATCCCTGCTCACAGTGTCACAGGGCAGGGCAGTCCAATTCCCTGCTCCCAGGGCAGGGCAGTCCAATTCCTGCTCCCAGGGCAGGGCACTGGGCAGGTTGAGGAGCTCACGGAGCCCCCCAGAGCCCTGGCACAGCCTCCTGCCAACAGCTGCGTGCTGGCTGAAATGTGGCACCTGACCCTACAGGACTCCTGCAAATATTTGGTGACAAGCCACGTGATTTCCCCACTTTTGTGCTTTTGGCAGAGGGGGAGAACACCCTGTGTAGACTGGAACAAGCACTGTATGGACTGGAACACCCTGTATAGACTGGAACAAGCTCTATATAGACTGGAACAAGCCCTGTGTAGACTGGAACACCCAGTATAGACTGGAGCACCCTGTGTAGACTGGAACACCCTGTGTAGACTGGAGCAAGCCCTGTATGGACTGGAACACCCTGTGTAGACTAGAACAAGCCCTGTGTAGACTGGAACACCCAGTATAGATTGGAGCACCCTGTGTAGACTGGAACACCCTGTATAGACTGGAACAAGCCCTGTGTGGACTGGAACACCCAGTATAGACTGGAGCAAACCCTGTCCCCAAGCAGGGCTCTGTGCTGGGGGTGTTGCTGGCTCCAAACCCCAGGAGAAGCCTCGTGCTCCTCCTGAGGCGCCCATCAGCCACCCCAGCCCGGCCTGGAGGAGCCCTTCCAGCAGGATGGGTGATGGAGCCCTTCCAGCAGGATGGGTGATGGAGCCCTTCCAGCAGGATGGGTGATGGAGCCCTTCCAGCAGGATGGGTGATGGAGCCCTTCCAGCAGGATGGGTGATGGAGCCCTTCCAGCAGGATGGGTGATGGAGCCCTTCCAGCAGGATGGGTGATGGAGCACCCCCAGCCCAGTTTCCATCCCCTGCACCCAGCCCAGCTCACTCCTCTGGGGGCAGCACCTTGGGGCTGGGGAGCTCAAACCTGCAGAGGCCCTTGCAATTCCCAGGGAGTTTTCAAATAACTTCACAGCAGATTAACTCCACTCCTACTTCCTCAAGGACACCTCCCTTCCTGTAGCCATTTTAATGCCATCATTTACTATTTTTACAGAGCTCTTCTTCACGCCTCACTTCCAGCTCTATTTTTGCTCCTCACTTCCCCAAGAAATCTGCAATGAGACTATTTAAATTTGATGCAACTTTGAAATGCTCTTTTTAACGTACAGTCCTCTCTTGCCAGAGCAGAAATACAACTAGAAAGAGAATCTTTTATTAGTGCAGTGAGTCTAGCACACTATGTGAGCTGCACAGCCCCTGATTATATTATAAGAGCTGAATATCCCTCTCGCTTAAATTATCAGCTGTTTGGTTTTCACAGACTCCTCAACCCAACAGGAAAATATTTGCCTTTTATTTGCCTCCAGAATCAAGGTTGCTGCTGATAATTGTAATTATGAATTAAGCAGAGTGCCATTGAGGGGAAGTCAGGATAGTCCTGCCCTGCCCAGCACCTGCTGCTCAGCCTGGCACGAGGAAGGGGAGTGGGAGAGTGGGGGTTCCAGGGGGTCTGTGTGAGAGTGGGGGTTCCATGGGGTCTGTGAGAGAGTGGGGGTTCCATGGGGGTCTGTGTGAGACTGGGGGTTCCATGGGGGTCTGTGAGAGAGTGGGGGCTCCATGGGGTCTGTGTGAGAGTGGGGATCCCATAGGGTCTGTGTGAGAGTGGGGATCCCATGGGGTCTGTGGGGAACTCTGCTCTCAGCAGGTGAGCAGGCTGTCCCTGACTGAGCAGTCCCAGGCAGGTTTGTGCTTTTGGGACATGAAGGAAGGGCTCTGTGTCAACATTTGCCCTGGCAGGACAGGACAGGAGACCTTGAGCCTGAGTCTGCACTGAGCCCTGCCTAAGAGCAGGTGCCCAGCAGAGGGGAGCTGGGGCTGGGCAGGACCAGAGACAGCCCCTGCCATCCCCAGGCTATCCCCAGTGCCCTGCTGTCCCCAGGCTGTCCCCAGGCTGTCCCCAGTGCCCTGCTGTCCCCAGGCTATCCCCAGGCTGTCCCCAGACATGCCCCCCTGCCATCCCAGGGCCAGCAGGCTGCATTTACCCCTCGCTGCCTCCCAGCACAGCAGGATGGGTGCCAGCCAGCCCCAGAGGGTGACCCTGACCCTGCTGATCCCAGGGCTCCCAGCAGAGCAGCAGGGCCCCTGGGGCAGCCCTGGCACGTACCTATCTCACAGTTCTTGCCTTCATAGCCAGCTGGGCACCAGCACACGTAGGAGTTGATCTGGTCCTTGCAAACGGCTCCGTTTTTACAGGGGTTGGGGTTGCACTGATCCCCATCTGGGAGAGAGCACAGCAGAGTCAGCAAGCACAGGGCTGACCCCAGCACAGCCCTGCCAGGGCCAGCACAGCTCCTCCCTGGGCTGGGAACAGCCGGGTCCTGGCAGCTGAGAGTGCAGCAGCAGGGCAGCAGTGGGGAGCACAGCGGGGCTGTGTCCCCCTGGGGCTGTGTGCCCTGGGCTGTGTCCCCCTGGGGCTGTGTCCCCCCTGGAGCTGTGTCCCCTGTCCCCTGTGGGTCACCCTGCCCAGCCCACAGAGCCCCTCTGCAGTCACCATGAGCAGGACCTCATGGCTTGGCCAAGTCAGACAAGTGTAGGAGGTTTGCTCCTTCAGCAGTGCTCTGGGTATCCTGCTCTGGGTTGTTGGGACACTCAGGCTGTTCTGTGACAGTTTGGGTCTGTCCATGGGGGTGTGGAGACCTGTCTGGTGTCAGATTGAGAACCTCCCTGTTGCTCCTCCTTTCTCAGTCCTGCACTATTTCCTGCTCTAGATTTCTCCCCGTGTTCCAGGGCTTTTATTTTCCCAGCTCCAGCTGAGATCCTGAGGCTTTAATGAAAACACTCCTATTGCAAAGTTGGGGATGTACAGCCCTGGAGAAGCAAATCAGGGATGTTAAACCATGGGGATGCCCTTTGAATGTTTGTGCCAAGGCACGGAGAAAGGGCAGGGCTGAGCTGGGATTGTGCCCTGAGAAGGGGCAGGGTGGTGTGGGAGCCCAGGGGGCTTCCAGGAAAGGGCTGGAATGCAAAATGCAAACAGGAACAAAATGGTTTGGGCTTGTCTGAGTCCTGCTGGAGCTCTGAGGCAGGGTGAGGATTGCAGCTGGGCTGGGGCTGAGCTCCTGAGGGCTGCACTATGAACAGCAAATGGGCACCCCGGATGACAGGGGAATAGATGGCATTCCTTATTTTTGATGAGCCAATTTGTTATTACAGTGGCAGGGAAACAAATGCAGTGTTGAGTTTCATCAGTTGTTTCTTCAGAGGACAGTCCTACAATGCAAATGTAATGTTTTTATTTTATAGTCTGGACTGAGTAATCTGAATTATTTAAGGCTTTTTAGTGAGATGTTCTGGGCACTCTGCCAATCTACCAAACAGTTCATTTATTGAAATGTCCTCAAAATTAGTTTCAGATGGTGTAGTGGGCATTGAAATCTCTTTGTTAAGGGACCAAGGAGTCGTTGGGGATGGAGGCTGAAAAGGAAGAAGTGGATGTGGAAAGAGCAGTGCAGCAAGGGTGTGAATTGCAAACAGCTGTTTGCTGTGATCATGTTGAGTCTCCACTTTAATATGGCATTTCTAGGGATTCACGCTGTGCCTTACAGGGCTGTGCCTTATCTGGACATCTCTGCTTGGGAACAGAGCATTTGCTGTTTGCTGAAGGGGTGTTAATTATTGCTGTGGTATTTTACTCTGTGGCACAGCTGAAACTGGAGCCAGAGCATGACCTGGGCTCACTGAGATCCAGCACTCTGCCTGAACAGGTTTTGTTCAGTGAGGTTTTAAAATTTGTTCAGAAAACCCTGCTTGAACAAATAAAATGCTAAAGCATCTTGGGTTATTTTGGCTTGCCATTTCTGTACCAACGGGACAGACCCAGGCTGGGCACTGCAGGATTTGGAGAGCAAGGCTCTGATGGCTCTGCCCTTACAGTTCCTGGATGCTGGAGTGCATTTGTTACAGACACATCAGGACTTTATGCACTGAGACAGGAATATTAAACATTAGAACATGAAGAAAGCAGCTCTTACCAACGTATGTTTGCCAAAACTGCATCTGCAAAGGGAAAAAAAGAAAAAGTTTCCTTTGTTTTCTAATTTCTGGGTGTTGTGTGACTGAAGCAGTACCTGGATGGCTCCAAAGCTGAAGGGAAAGACTTGCAGGGAAACCACCACCTCCATCCCCCAGTGGTGGCTGATAAAGCCCTTACAGCCTGTCCCCAGCCCGAGTGATGGACACAGGTGAGCACCTGCCCTGCCAGAGCTGCCCTGGCCCTGCAGGTTTTGTCCTGGCTGTGCCCCCTGCTGCCCCTGTGTGCCCCGGCTGGAGGGAGCAGGGTTGGGGTTAGGTTAGGTTAGAGCAGCAGGCACTCACCGTTTTCTCTTCGTTCTCAAACACCTCCCGGGCCTCCTCATAGCTGCACTTCTCCTCGATGCACTCCCTCTCCAGGTTGCCAGGGATCACCTCCTCCAGCCGGTTGGAGTTGGCTCTGCGCTGCCTCTGCAGCACCGAGCTGGCCTCTCTGCTGCCCAGGAACACTGCAGGGGCAGGCCAGGGCTGCCAGGGCTGCCAGGGCTCTGTCCCCCTTCCCAGGTGTGCACCCCCCCTGCCCATGGCCAGAGGGAGTCCAGCACTGGCACTGGGGACTGGGGTTTCCTTATTGCCCCACCTCAGCCCCTGTGATCCAAAGGATCAAATCTGTACAGCCAAATGTCAAAACAGTCAATAGAAATGGCTGATGGCAAGAGGCTGATGGGGAGGGCTGAAGTTTGATGCTTAAAATACCCTAAAGCAGAGAATCTCCCATCACTGATGCACAGACTGGAATAAGCTGTTTGAGAGGGGGAAATAATGGGCTTTTCATGCTGCTGCTGCTGTTGAGGTGTTGTTTGGCCACAGAAGCTGTCCTGCCCTGTGTGCCTGTGCTGGCCATTTGCCCCTGCAGAGCTCTGGCCCTTGGGATCAGGAGCCATTCCTCCTCTCCCTCCTCCTCATCCTCAGCCACAGCCCTGGGTCCCAGCATCTCCTGCAGGCAGGAGGGGACACGAGCCTTCCTCACCCCCTGGACCCCTCCTCACTGGGCTGTTTGTTTGTGCCCACCCTCCTCACTGGGTCCCACCTGCTGCCTTTACAAGCAAGACTTGACTGGGGCTGAAGGCTGCAGGGTCACTCTGTGGGGTGACAGGAATGGCACCCTGGGGGCTGGGAACCATCCCCACCCTGAGGATGCACTCCCACACCATCTACCAGCTTCTGAACCACCACCTGAGACAGGGACACAGTGGCTCTAGGCAGGTGCGGGACAGGGCACACGCTGCCTGTCCACTGTACTTTATAGGGGGAACACCTGGGGGGGG
>CM019914.1:702305-796782 GCA_009764595.1 Geothlypis trichas | reverse complement strand
GCCCCTCTGCCCCTCTCTGCCCTTGGCATCATCCTCAGCCACGTCCACACCAGCCCGTGCTGCCACCTGGGAGAGCCCTGGTGTTGGTGCCAGGAGGGATGGTTTGGGATGGCAGTTTGGGATGGTTGTTTGGGATGGCAGTTTGGGATGGCAGTTTGGATGGCTGTTTGGGATGGCAGTTTGGGATGGCAGTTTGGGATGGCTGTTTGGGATGGTTTGTTTGGGATGGTTTGTTTGGGATGGTTTGTTTGGGATGGCTGTTTGGGATGGCTGTTTGGGATGGCAGTTTGGGATGGCAGTTTGGGATGGTTTGTTTGGGATGGTTTGTTTGGGATGGCAGTTTGGGATGGTTTGTTTGGGATGGTTTGTTTGGGATGGCAGTTTGGGATGGCAGTTGGGATGGTTTTGTTTGGGATGGCAGTTTGGATGGTTTGTTTGGGATGGTTTGTTTGGGATGGTTTGTTTGGGATGGCAGTTTGGGATGGCAGTTTGGGATGGCAGTTTGGGATGGCAGTTTGGGATGGCAGTTTGGGATGGCTGTTTGGGATGGTTTGTTTGGGATGGTTTGTTTGGGATGGCAGTTTGGGATGGTTTGTTTGGGATGGTTTGTTTGGGATGGTTTGTTTGGGATGGCAGTTTGGGATGGCAGTTTGGGATGGTTTGTTTGGGATGGCAGTTTGGGATGGCAGTTTGGGATGGCAGTTTGGGATGGCAGTTTGGGATGGTTTGTTTGGGATGGTTTGTTTGGGATGGTTTGTTTGGGATGGCAGTTTGGGATGGTTTGTTTGGGATGGTTTGTTTGGGATGGCAGTTTGGGATGGTTTGTTTGGGATGGCAGTTTGGGATGGTTTGTTTGGGATGGTTGTTTGGGATGGCAGTTTGGGATGGTTTGTTTGGGATGGCAGTTTGGGATGGTTTGTTTGGGATGGTTTGTTTGGGATGGTTTGTTTGGGATGGTTTGTTTGGGATGGCAGTTTGGGATGGTTTGTTTGGGATGGCAGTTTGGGATGGTTTGTTTGGGATGGCTGTTTTGGGATGGTTTGTTTGGGATGGTTTGTTGGGGATGGCAGTTTGGGATGGTTTGTTTGGGATGGCAGTTTGGGATGGTTTGTTTGGGATGGCAGTTTGGGATGGCAGTTTGGGATGGCAGTTTGGGATGGTTTGTTTGGGATGGCAGTTTGGGATGGCAGTTTGGGATGGCAGTTTGGGATGGTTTGTTTGGGATGGTTTGTTTGGGATGGCAGTTTGGGGATGGTTTGTTTGGGATGGCAGTTTGGGATGGCTGTTTGGGATGGCAGTTTGGGATGGCAGTTTGGGATGGTTTGTTTGGGATGGCAGTTTGGGATGGCAGTTTGGGATGGTTTGTTTGGGATGGCAGTTTGGGATGGCAGTTTGGGATGGCAGTTTGGGATGGTTTGTTTGGGATGGTTTGTTTGGGATGGCTGTTTGGGATGGCAGTTTGGGATGGCAGTTTGGGATGGCAGTTTGGGATGGTTTGTTTGGGATGGCAGTTTGGGATGGCAGTTTGGGATGGCAGTTTGGGATGGTTTGTTTGGGATGGTTTGTTTGGGATGGCTGTTTGGGATGGCAGTTTGGGATGGTTTGTTTGGGATGGCAGTTTGGGATGGCAGTTTGGGATGGTTTGTTTGGGATGGTTTGTTTGGGATGGCTGTTTGGGATGGCAGTTTGGGATGGCAGTTTGGGATGGTTTGTTTGGGATGGCAGTTTGGGATGGCAGTTTGGGATGGTTTGTTTGGGATGGCAGTTTGGGATGGCTGTTTGGGATGGCAGTTTGGGATGGCAGTTTGGGATGGCAGTTTGGGATGGCAGTTTGGGATGGCTGTTTGGGATGGCAGTTTGGGATGGTTGTTTGGGATGGCAGTTTGGGATGGGCAGTTTGGGATGGTTTGTTTGGGATGGTTTGTTTGGGATGGTTTGTTTGGGATGGCAGTTTGGGATGGCAGTTTGGGATGGTTGTTTGGGATGGCAGTTTGGGATGGCAGTTTGGGATGGCAGTTTGGGATGGTAGTTTGGGATGGCATGTTTGGGATGGTTTGTTTGGGATGGTTTGTTTGGGATGGCAGTTTGGGATGGCAGTTTGGGATGGCAGTTTGGGATGGCAGTTTGGGATGGCAGTTTGGGATGGCAGTTTGGGATGGTAGTTTGGGATGGCAGTTTGGGATGGTTTGTTTGGGATGGCAGTTTGGGATGGCTGTTTGGGATGGTTTGTTTGGGATGGTTTGTTTGGGATGGCAGTTTGGGATGGTTTATTTGGGATGGCAGTTTGGGATGGCTGTTGGGCAGATGTGCTTTATTTTAACCTCCCTGTACTTTAACCCCCCTGTACCTTCCTGGGGTCTCGAGCTGTCGAGTGCCAGCTCAGGTGTTTTGGGGCTGTCAGTATGGAATAAGGAATTGCAGGACAGCAGCACCATCTGACTTTTCACTGGATATTCAGAAACTGCTCTGAGAAGTTGGGAGACTGGGGCGCCCTCGGTGGATTCTCTGAAAATTAGCTTATTACTCAACTGTTAAGCGTATTGTATATGCTAAGTAATTAATTTTTACAGCAAACTTGTCTATGATTTGGGCAAAGGAGCAATTAATTCTCTGGAAAGAGATCCATTATCATAATTGCTAATGGATCCAAAACTCCCTTAGACGCAGATGGACAAAACCCCTTTCATCTCTGTCATTAGGGTACCTAAAAGTCAGGCCCAGCCCCCGTGGCAGGTAGTCAGCCCATTAAAAACCCTAATCTAGTGCTAATTGCAGATGAGCTGGAGGAGAGAGAGCAGCCCCAGCTGGCACAGAGACCCACGATGCCCCTTCCCTGTCTTGGGTGTAACTGGGGCTTCCTGCAGGCAGCAGGGACCAGGAGCAGGGTGACACAGCTCTGTGACCCCTCAGAGCAGGGACACTGGCACACCCCAGGGCAGAGCAGGGACACTGGCACACCCCAGGGCTGGGCAGGGACACTGGCACACCCCAGGGCTGGGCAGGGACACTGGCACACCCCAGGGCTGGGCAGAGCAGGGACACTGGCACACCCCAGGGCTGGGCAGGGACACTGGCACAGCCCAGGGCTGGGCAGGACACTGGCCCAGGCTGGCATGGACACTGGCACACCTCAGGGCTGGGCAGGGACACTGGCACAGCCCAGGGCTGGGCAGGGACACTGGCACACCCCAGGGCTGGGCAGGGACACTGCACACCCCCAGGGCTGGGCAGGGACACTGGCACACCCCAGGGCAGAGCAGGGACACTGGCACACCCCAGGGCTGGGCAGGGACACTGGCACACCCCAGGGCTGGGCAGGGACACTGGCACACCCCCAGGGCTGGGCAGGGACACTGGCACACCCCAGGGCAGAGCAGGGACACTGGCACACCCCGGGGCTGGGCAGAGACACTGGCACACCCCAGGGCAGAGCAGGACGTGGTGCTGCCACAGCCCTGCCCATGCACACACGTGGCTCTGGCTCTGCTGGCAGCAAACACAGCAGGGCACGGGGCACTGGCACAGCTCTGCTCCTCTCACTGCTGGCTGCATCCCTCTGCCTCAAACCTCAGACCTGCAGCGTCATTTGGGGCTGAAAGCACGTTTGGGAACTTGCAGAATTGGAATGAATATTTCATAAAATCCAACCCTGAAGACTCAGGGCTGTGCAGTGCCAAACCCTGCGAGTCCCTGGGCAGGGGACCCTGCTGGGGACAGCAGCCTGCCCCCCCTGCCCCCCCTGCCCCCCCTGCCCACCCTGCCAGGCCTCTGAGAGGGGCCCGAGTGCTTGGGATGTCTGGAAACACTGACCATGCTCTTCTGAGCTGCCCAGCATCTCCTGAGCACCTGCATGGCCCTTCCAGAGCATCTTCTTGCTCTGGACATGGTATTTTGTCAAAACTGAAAGCCTTCTATGGTTTACACCCATCACGGGTACAGTCCTGCTTGTTCTGGGATGCCTTAGGATTTTAGCTTTTATATTTTCTGGATTCTGTACTATTGTATTTCTCACACTATACTTTACTTTAGTGCATAACTGTAAAGCTCCACAGCCTGTTAGTTCCTGTCTTCCCATTGAGTTCAGACAAAGCAATTCCTCACACAAAATACCACCTTTACTCATTTCTCATGTGCCTCTCTGTTAAATTTGGAGGATTTCTTGCTGGTGGGTGCTGGTCCAACATCCTTGAGGATCATCCTGAATTCCCAGCACAGTTGAAATAGGGAGTGTGGAGGGCAAATACTTCTTCTAGAAATAACCTTGGGGATCAAAGCTGCCCAGGTGGTGGGATGGCATTTTAAAGCTCTGACTGAGTAGGGAAAGGGGAAAAGCTGAGCCTGGGAACTGGGCAGAGCCCTGGAGATGAGGAGGAGGTGTCCACTCCTGGAGCAGAGCACGGCAGGAAATGAATCACCAGCATCAGTGAGAGCTCCCAGCTCATCCCTCCTTCAGGAAGAAGAATCTCCTCTAGGTGTTCTTAATGGAAAATGTTCTCAGTGCTTCACTGGCAGGAGCAGCAGTTGAACTGTTTCTTGGGAAGCATTATCTTGCCACACGAGATGTCAGTAAATACAGGTGTATCTAACTTTTTGCTCAAGGAGGGGAGTTTTTAGTTGATTCAATTCCCCTTTTTCAAGTTATTGGCTGCAGCTGTTTCCCTTAATTATCTTTAGATGAAAAAACAAAACACGACACTGTGTTGTACTGATTACCAGAGTAAAAAGCTTCTTAAACAGCTTATTGTCAAATTCATTTAAATGCAGGGGGATGGAGTCCTTTGGGCTGTGATCCCAGTCCCTCTGCAGGTGTGGCACCCAGCAAGGCTGGGCTGCTCCAGAGCAGAGCAGAGCAGTGTCCCTGCCCATCCCTGGGGTTTGGGCTCTGTGCTGCACAGGGAACGGGCACAGCGTGGGCAGTAACCACAGAACTGCTGCTCTGGAAGGGACCATAAGCAGAACTTTTGAAAGGAATGTGGAGCTTTTTAGTCTCCTGAAGCTGCTGCTGGCAGAGAGCTTCCCAGGACTGGTAATGAAATCATTTTACAGCACTCTCCCAGCTTAATGCAGGCAGTCTCGTGGTGGCAGCTTCTAAAAGCTGTTTGTCTCATTAAAGTTCAGTTAACTCATTTCTGAAATTAGAAACTTTTGGGATTAATGACTTGTGGTAGTTTGCTTTAAACAAGATGCTTGCTAATCAGATCTGCTGTATTTCCTGAAATCACTTCAGAGAGTTGTATTGCTGCCTCAGTTATGACACAGTGACAGTGATGCCTGGTGCTCCAAGAAAAGTAATTGGTGGTGATGCAATTTGTGCCTACAGGAGCTGTGTCTGAGGAGCAATTGAGAGGTGCATGGCTGTAATAACAAACCAGGAGGAGGATGATTTCTGGTGAATTTGCCAGCTTTAGCACACAAGTTCTCATTCATTTGAACGGGGGTGTGCCAGGCTAAAAGGCTTTGGAGGAAGATTATCAAGAATGGGTGAGTTCAGCTCGCCTGCTTTCCCTCTCTGTGAGTGCCTGGGAGCTGAGGTGTAAAATCCTGTCTGAGCCTGGATCTTTAAGGTTTGTATTTTCCAAGACAAAAATGTTTTATTTGTTCCCCCTCCACTCTTTTTGTGTCTTCCCCCCTGTTAAATTTCCTTGTTGTGATTCCCTACTTTGGAACTGTTCATGTCAGGCTGCTCCTCTTTGTATATGACAGTGGGATTTTTATGCAATACTTAATTCTGTTGTCTTTAAAATTCCAGACTTGGCCCGTGCTTTCACACTGCACACCTCTCCTGGCCCTTTGAAAGGAATCCTATGAGCATTCTAAAGCAGGGAGAGTTTGTGCAGTGAGCTGGTGAGTATAAATAGCTGTGAGGCACAGCAGCACCTGCCACCCTTGGTCCTGGGCTTCCCACAAATCACTCCTGCACCAGGGCTTGGTCACAGCTATTGTTTGTGCTAAGCCTCCTCCTACCCCTCTAATCCTCCTATTTAAATGGATGGGATATTCTGCATGCAGGAAAGGGTGTGGGGACATAAATTGCAGCTGAGTATTTGTGGACACGGTGCACGTGTGGTGCTCTGCCAAGGGCAGAGGAATGGAAATGCTGACAAGCACCGAATGGAAAGGGAAAGGATGTGGGTGTCCCCACAGTGCCCCGTGTCACACGGACTCTTGCTGCTTCCCTGAAGGATGTGGCTGTCCCCACAGTGCCCCGTGTCACACGGACTCTGAGGAGCTGCTGGTGCTTTCCCAGCACAGGAGCTCTGGGCTGCTGTGAGAGCTGGGCTGACAGGATCTGTGGGGCTTGGTGAGCTGGGGGCGCTGGGCTCCTGCCACGCTCACCTGGGGTGGTCTGAGGCTCATTGGCCTCTCTGGGTCCTGCTGCCACCCAGCTGTGCCCTCCTGCTGCCGCCCAGGTGTGCCCTGCTGCTGCCCAGGTGTGCCCTGCTGCTGCCCAGTGTGTGCTGCCCAGGTGTGCCCTGCTGCCCAGGTGTGCCCCCGCTGCCCAGGTGTGCCTGTCCGGGGATGCTGGCACACCTGTCACCAGCTCAGGGCTCCCATTCCATTAGAGCTGAGCCAGAGCTGTGTGCCTGCAGGGCTGGAGGAGCCCAGCGATGCTGCAGGGCCTGCAGAGGCTCGGGTTTGTTGCCATGGCACATTCAGGTTGTTTGGCCTCCTCTGAGCAGCGTGGATCGTGTGGAACACAGGGGCTGAGCTGGCACTGCTGCCCTGGCTGTGCCCTCCTGCACACACAGCCAGGGCTGTTGTGTCACCTGCTGCCTGCACCTGCGGGCAGGGGACACGTGGGGCTCACCCACCCTGGCTCCTGCCCATGCTGGGCTGTGGGCAGGGGGCTCAGCCTCCCTCAGTGGCACAGCCAGGGCTGCTCAGAGGGTCACACTGGGAGGGTTCCTGCCTTGTGGTGCTCACCCAGACCCCAAACCCTGCCCTGCTGCTGTGTGGAGCAGTTGGGTTTTGGCAGTCACAAGTGCTCCAGCTGGGCTCACACTGGGAGGGTTCCTGCCTTGTGGTGCTCACCCAGACCCCAAACCCTGCCCTGCTGGGTCAGTGCTCCAGCTGCCCAGGGGTTGTGGAGAGTCCCTGCAGCAGAAAATGTGCTCAGTGTTGGTGGTGGTGCCAGGCCAGGGCTGTGGAGGCAGGCAGGGGCTGGGCACGAGGAGCTGGCAGCTGGCAGGATGGTGACACGGGCTCTGTTTAAACCTGGCACCCGTGGGCACACGCCTGAGACGTTCCCCAGGACGCCTGGGGGAGCCTGGTGTTCATAAATGATTCTTCTGAGCCCTGCTAATTTTAGGCTGGCAGTGTTTACAAACGGAGCAGCAGTGGTCTCTGCTCCTGATCCAGCCCCATCCCTCGGGCACATTCCCTGCAGGAACCACAAAATGGGATACAAAGCAGGGAGAGCCAAGGGAGCACTCACACTGCAGGCACAGAAAGCCAGACCCCAGGGCTATCAATAATGCATCTGCAGCTAGCACAGTGTCACCAGAAATTAAAAACTATGGACACCTAGGGATCGTTTTGGAGGAGGGGAATGGGGAGCAGGGAGCCAAAGCTGAAGGCACAGTTTCAGTGGTGCTCCAAGGTGGTGTCTGGCAATGTTTCAGGAAAAGGCCAGTGCAGGCTGGCATGACAAGGTGTCCCCAGTGTGCAGTCACCAGCACTGAGCCCGGGGGCTCCTCTGCCTCACACAAAATGTCCAGTGTTGGTGCCCAAGGTTGCTGCACACAACATCTCTGATCTGAGCACATTGCTTGGCTATGAGGCAAGAGGAAAACATTAAAAAAATCAATTATTATGAATTCTTTCTGCGTGTGTCTAACAGAAGCTATCAAGTTAAAGCTTTATTTCATTGGTTACGGTCCCCAGTGTCTCCCCTGGAGTGGACACGAGCCATTTTCACTCCTGCAAGGACCCAGACCTGTCTGCTTTGTGCTTTGTGTGTGTGCACATTTGTGTGTGTGCACATTTGTGTGTGTGCACATTTGTGTGTGTGCACATTTGTGTGTGTGCACATTTGTGCAGGCACGGGCAGGGCTGGGGAGCTGAAGGGAAAGGGAAAGGGACAGGTGCTCCTTTATTGCCCTGTCCCACTGCAGCACAGCCCCAGACACACCTGAGACCTCTGCCACTGCTCCCAGGGCTGGGCACACATGGGCACACATGGGCACACATGGGCACTGCACCCTGCAGGCTCTGGGGTCAAGGGCTGGGCACACATGGGCACACATGGGCACACATGGGCACTGCTCTCTGCAGGCTCTGGATTAAGGGCTGGGCACACGTGGGCACACATGGGCACTGCTCTCTGAAGGTTCTGGAGTCAGGGGCTGGGCACACATGGGCACTGCTCTCTGCAGGCTCTGGAGTCAGGGGCTGGGCACACATGGGCACTGCTCTCTGCAGGCTCTGGAGTCAGGTGATGCTGCTGGGGCAAAGGAGAATCCTAAAGAGCTGCAATTCATCAAATTCGAGGAGAGGGGCAACCTCAGAGGCAGGTGGCAAGCAGGCATTTATTAGAGGTCATCTGGGTAGGATTTTAAGGCAGGAAGCTTCTTCTGTAGGTTTTCAAGATTTAGTTTTTACTTCTCATTTGATTTGTAAGTCATTGAATGAATTGTTTTGCCTGGCAGTAGCTGGTGAGTGATCTCTCCCTGTCCTTATCCCAGCCCAGGAGACTTTTGTTATATTTTCTGTGCCCTGTCCTGCTGAGGAGGGCAGTGATGGAGCAGCTTTGGTGGCACCTGGCACCAGCCAGGGCCAGCATTCCATGGATGTGTGATCATTATCCCTCCCCTCTTGGATCTTGTGAGGGTGTCTCTGTTGATCAGACAGAATTACTCAGAGAAATGAAACTGCAATCTCTGTGCCATCCATTAGCTGGAACTCTGTTTGCGTGGAGCAGTTGGGTTTTGGCAATCACAAGGAAGAAGGCTGTGCACAGCAAGCTGTCTGCCCACAAATGATCTTCTGTGGAGGAATAGGAGTGGGAAAAATAATTTAGGGGCCCAATGAAGCAGCCATTGGAACAGGGATGTGCCTGCTCAGGGACAGGCTGTGCTTTGGCCCTGTGTTCAGAATTTAGCTCACCTGTAACTCTCCCTGGCTTTTACTGTGACACACAACTGGTAGAACAGAAATTTGCCCTGGCATTCCAGCTGAAGCAGTGGTAGGAAATAAGGAGATGTGCAATGGATTTCTCTGGGCTGATTTTAAAGGCACCACTGCAAAACAGTGGCAATGAAACCAGACACATGCCTTACTTATATTATCCACACTGAATAGATACCTCTAGATGCCAGTGTGAATATTGAAATATAAATTGAAATGAGGATTAAGTACTTGTATTAGTGAGACTTTATCATGTCTGGAATCTTAAATGCAAGGCCTGATCCTGCTCTGCCTGAATGCAGGGAGAGTTTTACTCCAGATTTAACTGGGAGCCATCATGACAAAGCTTTAAAGGCACAATGTAAGATTCCTGCTATAGAAAAGAGTAGAATCTGGACCTTTTACAAACCCCTGCCTACAGAAAAGAGAAAATTTCAACTTGAGAATCAGCCAAAGAACCAAGGGAAAAGTACATTGAGGAGCAATGTCACCACTGTATCTGTGTGAGTTCCAAAATTCCTCAGGGGATATTTGTCTCTGTGGATATTTTACGAGGGCAGGAGAAGCATGTTCATCACTTGAGGGTGTGTTTTATAGACAGAGCATACAGCTGCTGCCCATGAAGCAGCCGCAGCTTTGCTGTATAAAAGCACTCACAGTTTACAGGTTCAGATTAAGTGATACCTGACTTAGCCAAGCCTGAGCCAAGCCAGAAGCTCCTGGGAGATGTTTCTGGGGGAGTGAATCCCTGAGCAGAGAGAGGCACAGCCCCGTGCAGCACCCCAGCCCTGCTGTGCCTGCCCCCAGAGCCCCCGGGCTGGGAGAACAGAGAGCCCGGCTGGGAGCACAGAGAGCCCGGCTGGGAGCACAGAGAGCCCGGCTGGGAGCTGCCCTGGGAGCCTGCTGGAAACGCCTGGTGCTGCATCCACCCTGGGCTGGGAGCCCTCGCTGTGCCCGGGTGGGAGCCCTCGCTGTGCCCGGGTGGGAGCCCTCGCTGTGCCCGGGTGGGAGCCCTCGCTGTGCCCGGGCAGTGCTGTTCGTCCCTCTGGGAAGGGGAGCACAATCCACACAAGGGTACCGGTGATGCTCCAGCCATTGGTGCTGCATGGCTGCTTGCCACTCACTTTAAATGACTCCCTTGCAATCTCGGAGCTGCACAAAAGGTGAGTAATTACAACAATTTACTGATATCTGACTTGAAATCGTGCTCCCCCAACAAAGACTGTCTTGAATTTAAACCCGCCGAGGGCACACAGGGAGCACCTAAACAGCATTTACACAGACACATCAGATTTCTTTGGATTAAACTTCACTAAATCTCCTTCCTCTGGGTACCTGATTTATCTGAAGGTGCAGAAATTGCTGTAAATCCAGAAACTCAGAGAATGCTGTCAGTGAGAGGCCAGGGATCCATGTCAAGGCCATGCACAGGGAAGTTTCTGCCTGGGCCTGGCTGTGCTGTGCAGCTTGCTGTGTTTCACTTCTGTCACCACAGCATCCGAGCCCTTCTCAGCTCCCAGGGCAGGAGCTGGAAAGCAATGAGGTGACAATTTTCCCTGCTATAGTTGGGAAGTGACACACCAAGACACTGCGGTTCAGATTCACATTTAAGTACTCGAGGAGTTAGTTAAAGAAATGTGTTTTAAAGCCAGACCTGAAGTGATTTCCCTAAAATCCAGAGATGCTCACTTTAAAGAGAGGAACGGATGGGGGAATCTGAAGACATGAGGCAGCACCCTGACCACAGAGTCCATCTCCACTAGGATACTCCAGCCATCAAGGCAGCTTCCAAATTAAAGGCTGTGCAAACTGGACCTGGATTGCAATAAGCCTTCATGCAAATCCCCTTAGATTTTGAATGCATAACACGATATTTTATTCCTGTTTTAACTGACACTTCCAAGCCCTGAAAACTAGTAAGAGGAAAAGCTAACTCATTTTAAAACAGCAGGGGAAGCTCCCTCTGCCCACCAGTTGGTACAATTCTTCCACAACCTGCTGAGCTGCTGCCTCCTTCCAGTGTAGTAAATGTGAGTGTATGGCCTGGTTTGGTCAATGTAATAACTACTCCTGCAAAACTGAACAGGGCTCCTGGCAAAGGTGAGAATGGCTCAGGTAAGGCAGCTTCACTGTCAGCACTAACACAGCATTTGTCAGTGACATTTGGTGTTGGGAGGATCTCAGACCAGAAGTGTGAATTGTCACTGGTTCTCAGCAAAGACGTTGCAAGTGCCTTTGAAAATCAGGTCTAAGTAGTAGTGGACAGCTGAAATCTCCTTGCTGGGGTTCATCAGCTGCTTCTGACAGTGCTGGTTCAGCTGAACCAGAGAATCTCTCCTTCCCATTCCATTTCCAGCTCCCTGGATTCAGTGGTCCCTGTTTGGAGAGAAACAGGCAAGAAACAGACCAGGTCTGAACCCCCTGGAGAGCCTGGGATGTGTTACAAAAACAAACAGCTGAGGAGGCTCCAGTGAAATAGACTTGGATGGAGAGCACTCCAACCCCACTATCACCGGAGGGCTTACTGAATCCTGGAGTCATTCTGATTGGGAAAGGCCTCTGAGATCATCAAATCTGTTAACCCGCACTCCGTGCTCACCGCTACGCCGTGTCCCTGAGTGCCACCCCTCTGTGGTGTGAATACCGCGGGCGATGGTGACTTCACCATGCCCCAGCGATCCTGGGGCCCTGCAGAGCACAGCTGAGCCTACCGAGTCATCCCGGCTCGTGGTTCTCAGCGCAAACACTCCTGACATCCCAACCGCACCTGCTCTCCAGCCACTGTGCGCGGCGGGGCTGAGCCTTCATCCCACGCCGTGTTTCATCACCCTCCTCAGCGGCCGCGCTGCCGCCTGGCAGCGGTGCCCGGGGCAGGGGCACGGCGCTGGCCCCGAAAGCCGAGCTGTCCCCAGCTGTCCCCCGCTGTCCGGGTGCCGCAGGGGCCGGTGCCGGGCAGGAATTCGGCCCCACTAAAAATAGCGGCCCGGGGCTGCTGCTGCGCCGGGACCCCCGGCGGGAGCGGGGCACGGGGGTGCCCAGGGCACAGCGGCATCGTGTCCCCCCGGGCTGGGCAGAGCGGGCAGGAGCAGCCCAGGGCTCCCGGGCGGGCACAGCTCGCCCTTCCCCGAGGGTTATTTTGGTCAGTCCGGCGGGGCCGGGCTCCAAGGGGCTGCACCGGGCCCGTCCCTCCCCCGACGGCGGCCCCGGCAGGGGAAGTTTTACCCCACGAGGAGAGGGGGCCAGGGGGCGGGACACGGCGCCGTTAGCACAGGTGAGGGGCTCTGGCTGCTCTTGGGGTCCCTTCCTGCCCCCCGAGGGATGGAGCAGGGGCGGGAGGGGTGAGCGCCGTCCCACGCCCCGGGCCAGGGGCAGGGCTGGGCGGCAGCCGGCGCCGCTCTGCGCGTTCCGTGCTGGGGAACCCGATCCTTTGCCCTCCGTGCCCGCTGTTAACGGGAACCCGATCCCCCCTTGCCCCCCGTGCCCCGGCCGGGGCTCCGCGCTCCCGCCACGGCAGCAACAGGCTGGGAGCGGGCGGCGCCGGGCCCGAGCCCAGAGCCGCCCCTGCGGTACCGGGCTGGGAGCGGCTCCCCGGGCCGGGGGCTGGCCGTGGGTCCGGCCGTGGGTCCGGCCGTGGGGCGGCGTTCGTCGCCGGGGGGCAGCGGGAGGCGTGCTGCCCCCGCCCTCCCCCGTGCCGGTTAATGGAGCCCCGGTGCGGGCGATGGGGAGCGCGGGGCCGGGGCGGCCGGAGCTGCCCCCTCCAGCCCTCCTCGCTGCCGCGAGCGTAAACCTGCCGCCTCTTCTGCAGTGACGGGGACTCGCGTCCTCCTCCTCCGCCTATCCGCGGCTGCAGCTCAGCTGCTCCATCCCATTATTATTAGGGGAGGATGCGAAAAGAGAAAAACCCAAACCCAACACACCCAAGCAAACAACCCCTCCCCAGTCACGGTACCCCCCTCCCCCCGGTCGGTGGCACTTGCAGGACCAGCTGCGCTTCCCTGGCCCTGGGGAGGGGAGGCAGAGCCGGGGAGGCGGGGGAAGGAGGGGGCCGGGGCCGGGCAGACACAGGGAATATCGCTTTTGTCTCCGGCACGGCGAGCGGCGCAGGGGCTCGGTGCTGCGGCTGCCGGAGCCCCCCGCTCCCCGCTCCGCTCCCGCAGGCACCGCGGCGGCGCCGCCGGGCTCCGAGGCTCCGCTCCGGGGAGCGGGCAGCTCGCCGGCTCCTCATTGCCCCCCCTTCCCCTGCTCCTGGTGTTATTTCAGCCTTTTCGGCGTAGAGGATCCCCCACACGCAGGCACGCTGCCCCCCGCCCGAGGTTTCTTTGGTCCAGCCGGAATTCGCGACGCTCCCGGGGATTTTCCCACCCAAGCTGGGGTCTATGAGCGGGAAGGTGATCAAGCCCAAAGAAGAGAAAGATGCTTCCAAGGGTAAGGCAGGCGCAGCCGCCCCGGTCGGCGGCTCGTTCCCCGGCCCGACCGCGGACAGCCCGAGCTCGCGGGGCCGGGAGGGGGGCACGGCTCCGGGGGCAGCCCCGGCTCGGCGGGGAGCGGCGCCCGCGCTGCCCGGCACCCCGGCTCGGCCGCGGGGCCCGCTCAATGCGGCACCGGCGGCAGCGGGGCCCCCCCGATCCCCGCCGGGGAGGGGAGGGGGCGGCTCCCGGCCGGGGCCGGGGGTGCTCGGCGCTGCGGCGGCTCCGGCCGGCGGGGCGGGGAGGGCGCACATCGCCATGGAGACGGGGAACGGGGACACCGCCGGGTACCGGCCGGGACCGGGCACGGGGGGACCCCGGCCGGGGCCGGGCACGGGGATTTCCCCGCCCCGCTTCGCCCCGGGCCCCGCGGCGCTGGAGCGTGCGGGGCCGGGGTCCCTGCCGGGGTGCGGGGTCCCTGCCCGGTACAGTACACGGGGTCCCTGCCGGGGTGCGGGTTCCCTGCCCGGTACAGTACACGAGGTCCCTGCCGGGGTGCGGGGGTCCCTGCTGGGGTGCAGGGTCCCTGCCGGGGTGCGAGGGTCCGTGCCGGGGTCCCTGCCGGGGTGCGGGTTCCCTGCCGGGTCCCCGCCGGGGTCGTGCCCGCCCGGGGTCGCACAGGTGGCCGTGTCCCCCGTGCCATCCCGGCCGGCTCGGGGCTCGCTGTCTCTCGGGCGGTGACCCCAGCGTGGACTCGGAGCGGCGCTGGGGCCTCCCCGCAGGACCAGAACCTGCTCCTCGTTTCTGGTTCTGTAAAACGGACTGGGACACTTCCCTGCCGTTTACTTTTTTAGCAGACAGAGAGGCCGAATCAAAACAATACAGCCTTTCTATTCTTGATAAAAAGCTTTTTGGTTTCATGGTTTTGAAAATTTATGTTTAACACTTTGGAAAGCTTCTTTTTTATGTTTTTTCTATGTGAGTTTTTTTTCCCAACTCTGTCTTTTCCCTTCCTACTATGTTCTGTCTCATGTCCAAATCCTTAGCGTTTGCATGACATTTTTTTCTCAGTAACACAATCAACTTCACTACTTAGATGCATTGCAAAACCTTACTTTTTTTAGATAAATATGTTTTGCCTTTACATTATATCCTTTGAAGTTGAGTTGGTTTTGATTTTCTTTCATGGTGGCCTTATTCGCTATATTGCACTTTAAATAATTTATTAAGCAGCGCAGAACAAAAGATTCCCGCCTTTCTGAGGAATTATTTTGCATGATTTAGAACTGTGTTATAAACGTAAGCAAAAAGAAATTGCCATACTTGTGCTATGCTTGCGTGAAAGCTTATTTTAAAAATCAAACTTACATATTCCATTTTGTGCTATGATTATTACAAGTTCTAATGACACACTTCATGTCTGAAATTGCTTTGGCACATTTCAGAGCAGTGGGACAAAGGCACTTGTGTGGCTGTTAATGAGTCAGTGATGCCTGAGACGTGCGAGGCTGTGATGTCAGTGCTGACAGGGTACCAGCAGGTGAATGTTCCGAGGTGAATATTCCGAGGTGGATATTCCGAGGTGGATATTCCGAGGTGAATATTCCGAGGTGAATATTCCGAGGTGGATATTCCGAGGCTCCCAGGAGAAGCAGTGGGTGCTGCTGCTCTGCTTGCAGGATTCGCTGCTCCGCTCCCCGAGCTCACAGAAGAACTCTCTGTGTTCCCACCGGGCAGAGAGGCAGTTGTAGGTACGGCAGGAGCAGCCCAGGTGTGTGAGGAGGTTTGTGAGTCGTGGGGAGCACCTGTGGAACAGCTTCTACAGCGGCTGGGGGATGCTGAGAAGGAGTTGATGTTTTCTGCCTCATGTATGGGCTGCGTGGTCCTCCTCAGCCTCTTGAGTGGTAGACAAGAATAGGAAATGTTCTTTCCTCTGAACCACCTGAATTCTCCTTTGGTGATTGCAAGTGTTAATACTCCTAATGGGAATGTTTAAATGGTTCCAGCCATAGTAAATCCAGGCAGTAATGGGTGTGTTTTTTGTTAAGATTTTTTTGGTCTGGATGGATTTTTTATACAATTAAACAGTTTATAATTTGCCTGGAAAGGATGGGATACCATTTCCTGCATTTTTCTGCAGGTGTACTGTGGCACTGGAGTCCTGGGAGGGAGCTCTGTGGTGTTGAGTTAGTGAATGTCTCTTTCAGAGAACAACATCATCCTGTTTTTGTTGTGGTGGTGGTTCAGGTACCCCCTCTGTAAGGGAAGGTGGTGTAGTTTGAATACCTGCTGTAAATGCAGCTGTCCCAGGGCTGGGTTTGCCTCATCAATGTGGAATGCTTCTCACTGAGGGCAGTGCCAGCTTTTCTCACTCCTGAGGCTTTCTTAGGCAGTGCAGGGCCATGTGTGAGGTGAGACCTTGCTGTAATTCTCTACAGAATTTGGAGAGAACCATGCTCAGCCCAGATGTAGGAGCTGCACTGTGTATGTTGGTAAAAGACACTTTCTTCCACCGGCTTTTGGGGTGGCTCTTCCTAGAAAAAACTGATTTATACAGAACCTTGAGAGGCCATAGATTTTACTGGGAAAAAGCACAATCCAGAGCAAATACTTAACTGCCTTGCAGTGGTTGTTTGCAGTGAAATTATGCTTTTGTAAAGTCTGTGGTGGTGTCAGTGGAGTTCTGCAGGTGTTACAGAAGTATAAAAATCTGTTTTTAATTAAAATAGAGGTGGTTTTTACGTCTTTCCTGAAGCCAAAGAGAAAGGAAACTGCTAAAAGTCCTGCCAGGAAAGCCCAGTGATGGCTGTGTTTTGCTCAATATCTGGTTGCTTTTAAAAGTGGCTGTGGGCATTTAGCATTATCTATCCTAATCTTGAATAAAGCTCATGGATTAACAGAACAAAGTCAGGGATGTGCACCTTTACCTTCTGCAAGATGCTGCAATAACCGTGTGTGTACCTACAGGATTATGGCAGATGTTGGCATTGATTTCCCCTGCCCTGTATTTATTTCAGGTGTGTGAGCAGGTGCAGTGAGCCCAGGTGTGCTCCCCAGGGGCAGAGGGGCAGTGCTGTGGGTGGAGGCTGTTTGGGCAGAGAGCAGCTGGTTCCAGAGCAGCCTGTCCCCTCTGGGCTGCCCCCATCATCCAGAGCAGTGTCTGTGGCTCCTCTCTGTGCCCGGGGTCAGGAGTGTCAGGGGCTGGAGAGGAACAGCTCAGCCTCCCACGGCGGGCACTGGTTTGGGGAGCAGCAGCTCAGTGCTCAGGGGTGCTCTGGGAGCATCCCCAGCACAGCAGTGGGCACTCAGTGATTTGGGAGCAGCTCAGTGCTCAGGGGTGCTCTGGGAGCATCCCCAGTACAGCCATGGTTCACTCAGTGATTTTGGGAGCAGCTCAGGGGATGCTCTGGGAGCATTCCCTGCTCAGCAGTGGGCACTCAGTGATTCTGGGGCACCTCTCCTGCATCCCCAGTACAGCCATGGTTCACTCAGTGATTTGGGGAGCAGCTCAGGGGTGCTCTGGGAGCATCCCCAGCACAGCAGTGGGCACTCAGTGATTTGGGAGCAGCTCAGTGCTCAGGGGTGCTCGGGGTGCATCCCCAGCACAGCAGTGGGCACTCAGTGATTCTGGGGCACCTCTCCTGCATTCCCAGCTCAGCAGTGGGCACTCAGTGATTTGGGAGCAGCTCAGTGCTCAGGGGTGCTCTGGGAGCATTCCCAGCACAGCAGTGGGCACTCAGTGATTCTGGGGCACCTCTCCTGCATCCCCAGCACAGCAGAGCAGCTCCCACCAGGCAGATTCTTGTCCTGGCACGGAGCTGCTGTGCCCAGAGCCTTGGCTGTGCCAGGGCAGGGCACTTGCCCAGAAGTGTTGGCCTGGCACTCTGGGCACAGTGCATCGAGCGTCCCCATCGGTCCTTGGGGCTGTACCAACATCCTCTGGTTTGAGTTAACATTTTATATCTTGTGTGGGGCAGGAGGGGAGCCCTGGGCATGGGCAGGGAGCTGAGTGCTGGCAGCCCTGTGCCCGGGGCTGGCCCTTGGACAGCCCGGTGGTACAGCCAGGCCCTTGCACAGGCTGCTCTGCACTTTGAGTGGCTCCTCTGGGCAGAGTCAAGAGCTGGAGCAGAGAGTCTCAAACTGAATCTGAGGAATGGATTAATCTGCATTTGTGTTCCTTTTTACTAAGGGGATTATGTACTATTGGCTTCCCCATCAAGGCAGATGCAGGGAGATCTGTTCCTGTCACTGTGCTGTCACCTCAAGGAACCAGGGTAGCTTTGTCCAAAAGTCTGATAGCCTCAGCCATAAGCAGTGAGAAAATGCAGAGTGTATTTTCTTCTGCAGAAAGCAAAATAGGAGCATTTTTGAAGCTGAAAGCTTCCAATCTGAGAAGAGTGTGTTGAAATAGTGACAGTAACAGTGAAGACTCTGGAAGTACAGGTACCATTCTAATTCAGTGACAGCAGAAAACAAAGCACTTAGAGAAATCACTTGGCAGGAAGAAAAGAAGTCAGAATTTTGAGGTATCTATTACTGCTTTTCCTGGCTTTATGGGAATATAGGATAATGCAGCTTATGATTGAAAGGTCTGGAGAAAAGCTGACAAAAATAAAGCAGCTGATCTCAACAGTTATATTTCTATAGAACTGATTCATGAGACAGTAACTTACTTCAGGGACTGAGGAGGAGCAGCATGTAAGCTGACCACGTCTTGGTCTGAGGCCACGGGATCAAAATTAGCAGCAAGTGCAGCCCTGGTGAGAAGGGGGAAGGGAGCACGGTGCTCAGTGCCTCGAGGGCTGCTTGGCCAGCTCAGCCCCAGGCAGGGCATTTCTTTGTCTTTTTGTCAGAAACTTGGGTGCCAGTTCTCTTCATTTCAGACCAAAAACCCCACCAAACTTCAGCAGCTGGACCAACATCACCTGCTTTGAATTAAACACTTTTAATCTTCTGTTTGGGGAGGTTGTGGGGCAGGAGGAGAGCCCTGGACATTGGGAAGGGAGCTGGGAGTGCTCCAGCCCTGTGCTCGGGGCTGGCCCTTGGACAGCCCGTGCTGCAGCTGCAGTTTAGGATGTGAGCCTGAGGATCTGTTCACGCAGGTGCTCAGGTGCTTGCCAGCAGCAGATTGGGGTTTTTGTGGTCAGTTGGTGCTACTGACCTACACACCAGAACTTGTGTTTGTGTTACAGACACCGAATGGCACCAGAGAGTGAGTGTTAACCACAGTGCTTTTGTTCCCTTCCTCTGGGAATCTCAGAGCCTGCTGTCTGAGGTTGCAGATCTCACTTTGAGTAGAAGCCTGCATCGCCCACTGGAAAGAGCTGGCCAGAATCTGGGCCATGGCCCGTCCCATGTGGTACCAGTGCTGCAGGTCACAGTGGATGTGAGTGCTTGGCTGAGCCCCTGATCCATTCCCATCCATCACTGACACCAGTGGGAGTTCTGTGTCTGCCCGTGGCATTGCCTCTGATTAGTGGGTGGTTGTTAATGTGCCCATGCTTGGAATATTTACAGTAACTCCCTCCTGTTCTGACTCATTATCTGGGGCTGGCTTCGGTACCACAAACGACAGTAACTCTATAAAAGAAACATCCTTCCCTCTCAATCCCGAGCCTGTGGCCCCTCACATATGTTGATAAAACGTCAGCAGCTAAAAAGTGGAAGCAGTGTTGAGATGAAAATGCCAGCACATTTGTGCTGATGCTCCTGAATGGTTTCAGTGTTGAGGGAATCCACAGCAAGGCAGGATTTCCAGGGACAAGCTCCACACTCGGGGGTTTGTTGGTGTTGGTTCTGTGTGGCTGCTGTCCATGCCAAGAACTCGTGTTGTGTGGAAGGTAGTAAAAGTCATCTTTTCTTTGCTTCTAGAGGAAAAATTAATAATAGTTGCATCTTGCAGATGCCAGATCTCCTCTCTAGAGGAAAAGCTTGCAGGCAGAGGAAGCCTGGAGGGTGAGCAGCCCCACAGAGGGGGAGCACAGCAGCCACAGCAGATGCACAGAATTTGCATGGCTTGGGCTTCTGGCATCTCTGCTCTGTGGCCACCCACAGCACACTGCAGGCTCGTCATTAACTGAATTTGTGCCATCTACTGAGATCCCCTGCAGGGCACTGCTCTCACCCCTGTGCTTCAATGGAGTGCTGCAGGGCAGCCTTGGGTCCATGCATGCTCCATTCCTGCTTCTGTTCCTCACTGTGTGCTCGTGCTGAAGTGTCCTGCAGAAGACACAGCTGCAGAGTTATGTGAAAAACCTCCTCAGGAGCAAAGACAGGGCAAGTCCTGTTCCTCGGTCTCCTGCAAGCACTGAATCCATGCTTGTATAAATCCTCAGTAAATCTGGAGGTGTTCTGTGCACAAACAAAACATTTGTAACTCCAAGAGGACAAGCCTCCCGTCCTGGAGAGCCCTTGGCTGAGCATTTCAGGCCGGGAGTTTTGTGTTTCTGTGTATTGGAGAGGAGCTGCCCTGCTGGTGCCTGGGTGCTCTCACAGATTCTGTGGTCTCAGATCTCCTCTGTGGCTCTGAAGGGTTCTCAGCCACTCCTGCCCCTCTTGGCTGAGCCTGGCTCTAGGGCTTGTGTAGCCCAAGCTGTTTTTCCTTCCTCAAATGCATCATTTGACCTAACAAAACCCCCTCCTTTTCCCAAAACTTGTCTTGCTCAAGCTTACATGAAAAGGCATGTTAAAAACCAAAATGAGACAAGTATGTTATGTATATTATTTACAACAATCCTTTTATTTTTGTGTGTGATA
Organism: Geothlypis trichas; assembly: GCA_009764595.1. Taxonomy (NCBI): domain Eukaryota; kingdom Metazoa; phylum Chordata; class Aves; order Passeriformes; family Parulidae; genus Geothlypis; species Geothlypis trichas. Next base: position 776,494 of record CM019914.1, on the reverse strand, counting down.
TCTTGGGTAAAGGGTTTCTGTGAATTGTCTGGTTTCGTGCTCGATATTTGTATTGTGTTGCCGAGTGAAATGAAGGCGAAAATAATTTGAATTGCACCCTCGGGCAGGTAACAATTCAGTTCTTTTCATGAAGAGAGTGTAAAGTGAGACTGTTCTCCACTTAATTAGTTTTGTGAGAGTGATGTATAAGGCAAGGTCAGTGCTAAAGGAAGAAAGGGCTGGCATGGATTGAACACTGCTTACGTTGTTTGAATAATTAGAGCATCACTGTGAGGTGGGAGGGAGCAGAGGACAGAAATGAGGTGGGAAGGAGAGATATTCCTGAAATAGCAATCGAATTGCCATTGATCTGGGCTGCATTGCATGTACACAGTTGCAGATTGACTGAACCTGAGCTGGTGGTTTGTTACCTGTGCCACTGGTTGTGCTTGCAGCTGAGATGAAGGTGTATTTATAGAGATTCCCTGGGCCAAAGAGCAGAGTATCCCTAGGTGCTTTTCTAAAGCTGGGGTTTGACATAATTCATACAAGGCTCTCTTGGTTGCTTTAAGAATAAATTGTTTAACCAGTGCTTGATATCTTTGATACGTGTGCATTTAGTTACCAGCCAGTTTAGGAGGAATTTCTGCTGTGATGGTGGGATCAGATCAGAGGTGGGCGTTGTGTGATCCCTCTGACCCGTGTGCTCTGCAGGGATTTGCTCTGGGTGTCACTTGTGTCTCTCATGGAGCTGCTGGCCACACTGTTCTAGTAGCTGAGGCTGGATTTGCTTCCACACATTGCCAGTGTGCTGTCAAGCTGCTTACACAGAAACGTTTTTCCTCTGGCTTTTACATCTGCTGTGGAGTTCTGGGCAGCTATCTTGTATGTTCAGTACACACGTGAAATTCTCACGTTGCTCTTGCATCTCAGTTTGCCCAAGTTGTGCCACAGTACTGCTGGACAATGATCAATGTTTTAATTGTAATTAAACACGGTGCTCCGAGCTGCTGTCACTTTGTTCCTCCGAGTGCTGCAGGAGAGTAAGAAGCCAGGATGGAGCAGTTGTCACTGCCAGCCATTGTCACCCCTTGTGGGGGGCAGAGCTGGAGAACCTGACCCGTGAGAGTCTTCCCTGGTGCAGTACAGACTGGAGGCATTTCTGGGAGTTGCAGTGCTGGTGGGCATTCAGGTGGGTGCATTCCTCAGGGAATGGTTTGCAGCTGTTGAGGCCATGCCAGGAGCAGGTGCTCGCTCCTGCTGAGCAGCAGGGTCCCCGCAGCCACACAGAGGGGACTGTGGCTGAGACACACAGAGCCCCGCACGGTGTGCAGGGGCAGCTCTGTCATGTGCTCTGCCTCACGTTTGCCTCTCGTCTTGCATAGCACAGGCTGAATCCAGAGACTGCCAAAAATAGCTGGCTGCTTTCAAGTGATTGGGCAAGGAGAGCTGGAGTGACTTTCATCTGCTGCTCTTCTCCCCTTCCCGCTCTGCCCTGTTTGCTTTCGCACAGAGGATATTGGGTTTTCGTTTGCTTTGGCGGAGCTCAATAAAAGGTGGTCAGAGTGAAGTAAGTCCAGAGGGATCACGTGGAAGGCTCTTCTTGCTCTCCTCATGGGGAGGCCACAGCTGCCCAGAGTCAGAGGTCTGGCTCCAGCTGGAAGGAGGTTCTGGGGTGAAGTGTGAGCTGCTCCAGACCCGCTCCAGGGTCAGGAGCTGCCTGGCCAGCGAGGCTGGACGAGGAGGGGCTGTGCTGGTGCTGGAGCTTGGCTGGCTGCTGGCCATGCAGAGCTGTGCTACTTGGCCCCTGCAGAGCAGCAAAATGGTTTCCTTGGCCGGAGGAGGGGTTGGGCTCTTTGTTTTGGGCTTGGGTTTCATGTTGTTTGTTTGGTTTGGTTTTTGGTTTAGTTTTTTTTTTCGTTCCAGATTATCAGTGCAAACCCCAGTTTTCAAGTTCTGATTGTACAATTGTGTCCTTGGGAGGAATTTCTATCACGTGATTTCTGGGATGTTGGGGATTTGTGTAAATGACAGTCCCTTCACCAGGGGTGTCGCGTTGGTAGGTGATGGAGAGGAGTGGAAGCTTTATAGGCAGTGATCCAGAAACTCCTGCACAGGAGAGGACAGCGTGGAAGACAGGAGAAGGATGAACTTGGACTTTTTCCTAGTAGTTCATTTAAGAACAGTAGATGCTCTTGTTTAGGGATACTTAATTTAAGTGGCAGCAATTGATGACTGTAGAGGAGAAAAGGATTGTGCAGAGCTGTGAAAGTTGTCAGTTCTTTTCATGGCGACTTTCAGGGTTTAAAAATTTGAATTTGTTTCCCCACTGGGACATACCCAAAACTTCTTTGGGGTTTCTCAGGAAAAACAGTTACACTGGAGCTATTTTAAGGAGAAGGACCTGTCAGGTTTTCCATCGCTGTCCTTGTTCAACCCTTGGTCTGAAAAGACCTCCCGTCAAAACAGAGATGTTTTCTCAAGACTTTTGAGTATGATCAGAAAAATTAGTTAGGCCTTTGTGAACAATGTTAGGAAGAGATTTTGAAATACATAACAGCTGAAAAAAGCAGTTTTGAGTTGGTGCTGTGAGGATGGCTGGAAGCTCAGTAGCGAGGTGGCAGGGCTGTGCCTTTGGTCTGGAAGTGGTTTTGTTTCACTCCACGTTTGATCATGAAGGATGAACTTTAAATTGCTTTGTGGAATGAATAGGAGGTGCCAGGCTGAGAATGGAACGGGGAGAAAGTGTGGTGCAGTGGCAGGAGAAAGCAAATTCTGTGAGACTGTGAACGATGGAAAATTAGCTTTGAAAAGTCTCTGGAGAGCACAAGGAAGCTGAAGAACGTAATGGAAGAGGAGATGCTGTGGGTGTAACTCGTAGTAATATCAGACTGCAGGGAAAGCACCAGGTTTGACAGCCTGAAATGCTGCAGAAAAGACTTGACAATCTGTCCTGCAAGGTGCCAAACACCTCTAGTTTCCATTTGCCCAAAAGCTGTTAGCGCCCTGCTTTGGGCCCCTATCAGTGAAAGCTGGATATTCTTGTCATGCCACATTGCCACTATCACAAATCCTTACCTTCATTTCAGGAGCCATTGGGTGAGCACGAGGCAGGCTGAGTGAGTGACACAAGGCTTGTGAGGGAAATGAGGAAAGCCTGGCAGAGCTGATGGCCGAGTGCAGGGTGTGGGTGAGCTGTTGGCCAGGCAGTGCCTCTGTCCCTGCGAGGAGATAACCCATGGCTGTTCTTCTCAGAGCTGGGAGAGCACTGCTGGCAGTGCATGCACAGTGCCTGCCTCACTGTGCAACCCTCTTCTTTCATGGGGCTTGCCTCCTCAGTCAGGTCTCTAATTACTGCTCTTATTGCTGCTGTGAGCATTTTGAACTGTTCTGTGCATGGGTGGGGTTTGAATAACTGCTGCTGAGAGCTTTTGGTAGATCACTGGTGTTTATTTGGGTGGCACCTTCTGGAGAGCAGCAGCTGAGCTGGACTGTCCTGTCAGGCCAGGCTGAGCATGGTCTGTGCTGCTCAGTGCCAGCCTGGCCGAGTCAAATCCTCAGTGCAAGTCTGACACGCTTGGCACTTCTCACTGCTGGCCACTCTTGTGATTAATATTTTAAATACTCTTTTTTTCCCCAATTTTTTTCTTTATAAAAAGTTTGGGAGGGGGTTGTGTTGAATCAGTGTTCTAAGGTAAGCCTGAAGATTGCTGGAATGAACTGCAATTTTGAGGTTTGATTCTGCAGTATGGGATTACTGAAGTAAGAGAAGCAGACTTGGCTCCTGAAATCTGATATTGCAGCAGCAGAAAACTGTGCTGGTGAATAAAAGGGAGCAGAATCCCGTGTTTAGTTTGCATCCTCAGAGATTGCCTGGGAGATGCTGTGAACTGAGCAGTGTGGTTTGAAGTTTTACCCTGTCCTATGCTGGATGTCCTTGAAGGCAGCTGCTGCCTCTCCAGTTCTGCTGTGTTTTGGTTGTTGGTGTTTCAAAATTTGGCTTTAGAAATTATTCTGTATAATTCAGTCTGTTGCAATAGCTTCATCTTTATCTGTTTCTTATTTATGTTTTACCTTTATTTACAAGCATAGGATTATTGACTCAAAGCTCTTGAGGGATCATTAACACCTTGGTAAATATGGTGAGAATGAAGAGTGGTGGCATCAGTTTTTGACCCAGTCAAAGTACCAGCACAAAGCATGGAAATGTTGGTTTTATGTGCATTTTCTGTTCAGTGTTCAGGCCTGCAGTGTGCTGTGTGATGGCTCTGTGTTGGACTGTGTGCAGAGAGCTGCTGGTGCTGGATGAGTGCTGGCTGGTGGTGCTGTGATCAGTGGACAGGGTCTGTGTTTAGGCTCAGGGCCCTGGCTGCCCTGGCTGTGGAGATGGCCATGAGGATGGCCATGAGGATGGCCATGAGGATGGCCATGAGGATGGCCATGAGGATGGCCATGAGGATGGCCGTGAGGATGGCCGTGAGGATGGCCGTGAGGATGGCCATGAGGATGGCCATGAGGATGGCCATGAGGATGGCCACGAGGATGGCCATGAGGATGGCCATGAGGCTCAGCTGGGCGAGCACAGCTCTCAGAGCACCGGGCACTTTGGGGCTCCACATCAAACTGGCAGCAAACCAGATCTGCCTTTGAGCTTTCCAACCCTGCAGCAGTGCAGTGGGCTGCCCTGGCGAGCCCAGCTTTATTTCCCAAGATGTAATTTAATGTATTCCTTGCTCACTGACTTGAGTAAATCAATTAAAACTTGTGTGCGTGTGTGTAACAAGGCTTTGACATAAGGTAATTGATCAGGAGGTGCAGACATATGAGGAAGGCGTGGGACAGATTTTAAAGCAGAAGAGTGAAACGTGGTGGTTTCTTTTGATGTGGTGTGGTGGTAGCTAAATTCCCATCTTGTGTAGTAACAGGCTTTTCCCTGGGTGCTGTGGTGTTAAACACTCCTCTTTGCACATATGCAGGTTAATCTTTTTTCAGCCTGTCCTTTTGGAAACACGTTGTGTCTCCATCCTTTTCACTTTGTCTGGAAGGGAGGTTAAGGATGGGAATCTCAAAATGCAAAGCCTGTCAGTTGTCCACCTCTTTCAGCAGGCCAACACAGTTTACTAATTAATTATTTCCTGCACCTTGGCCACCTCTGGAACCCGGTCCCTTTCCAGTTGCTCTGCCTCTGTGGGGTGCTGTCCCCACAAGCTGGGATGATTTACAAACATGTAAATCCTCCCTGTGCTCCTCCAAGTGCCCCCTGAACCATAGGACTGACTTTGGGTCAGCCTGAAGCCCTGGAGGGTGCAGCTGACAGGGAGTGAGCACCTTGCCAGGCTCTCCTGCAAGGACAAGGTCCTCCCTCCCCAAAGGGACAGTGTGTGTGGGCACAGCTGCCCAGGTGAGCCCAGGGTCCTCCCTCCCCAAAGGGACAGTGTGTGTGGGCACAGCTGCCCAGGTGAGCCCAGGGCTGTGGCAGTGGCAGCAGAGCCAGCCCCTGCCAAGGACTCATCCTTGCTCTCTCTCCATGGTATTCTTAGAGTTGAAATCATTTCTTGCTCTTGTTTTTTCTCCCCAGAAAAACAAAACCTTTGCTCAAGCCGTGTGTGAGCTATTGGGAGTTGATGAGTTGTTTGTGATCCTGACTCCAGAGTGAGGGCAGGTATTGCTCACTGCAGGCTCTCCCCTTTCAGCCTGATGTAAAGCAGTGTTGCAGAATCTTATTTTTAGCTTCTGTCTTGTGGTGATGTTTTTGTTGTTGTTGTTTGATCGTTTGGGTTTTTTTTAGATGTGGGCTGCCTCTGTCAGGGGTCAGGGTCTGTCAGAACAGCTTTGCTGTGTGTTGATGCTGTTGGTGTTGCTTGGTGCCCCGTGGCTGGTGTGACTGCACCGTGCTGCTGTGCAGGGTCCCTGGTGGATTGCCACGGTGCCTCGGGCACACGAGTGTCCTGCTGCTGCTGGCTGTTGTTGGTGGCACACCTTCAGAGGGCTGATGGCTCCTGAGCAGCCGTGTCCTGCATTCCCCCCTGTGCCAAGTGCTGCAGCCACCCCACAGGGCATGGCCACATCCAGGAGCTGCTCTAGGGACACAGCTGCTGTTTGGTTTCAACTGTTTAGTAAAAATATTCTTTATTGCCTGTGTGTCTGTGCACCATTTTTTGGGTTTGTTTTTGCTTCCCTTCAAGTTTTGCTCTTTGCTTTGTGTTTTGTTGGTGCCCTGGGCCGGGCTCGCTGTCAGACGGGCGCGGGAGGCTGATGCAAATCCTGTGCCCGTGGTGAGGACCAAGCTCTCATCTTTGCCTCTGTTCTTATTAATGCCTTCCTTCATCTCCTCGAGCCCTTTCCCCTGTCTCTCTGACAGCTCAGTTGGAGGCCAGCAGCAGCTCTGCTCTGCTCTGGGGTGCTTTGCCCCAGGTGCCAGCGATCGACTAAAACTGACTCAGATCATGATTTTAATTGGTTTGATTTTTGCCAGTGGCTTTAGAAAGAAAGCGAGCTATTTTAGTCCTCCTTCATCCTCGGTCAGTCCTGTGGATCTGTGTGTGGCTGTAGGAGGCCAGGGGCTCTGAGCAGGGCTGGGTGCTGCAGAGGAGCTCGCCCTGCGGTGCTGCTGGTGGTGCTGGGTTAGTGGGCACCAGTCCTGTGCTGTGGCCGTGAGAGAGCTGCCCCTCTGAGGGGACGTGGCACCTATGGACTGCCCTAAGGAGGTGTTTTCTGTGTAAGAGGGAGGCATTCAAATCCAGTTTTGTCCTTTGGTTTCAGTTGTTCTGCTGTGATGTTTTTCCCTTGGAGTGCTGGCGCTCGCTGTTAGAGCCGCGGGAGGATAACCCAGCGCCCGTGAGCGCAGAGATGAGTGCTGACACTCAGAGTGTTTGTGCTGCTCTGCTGTGGACAGGAGCAGTCACTTCACCTCGTTTTTAATGCTTTGATTCTTTGGCAGACACCCAAGGTGTTGAAAGGTGCAGACAGTGAGTGGTGCCTGCACACAGGTTGGTGTCTGAGGGCATTTTCAAGGGGTGCACAGGTCAAAGAGCCTGCACTCAGTGTGCACCCACATCCCTGCCCTGCGAGGACAGAGAACCTGCCCTGAGGGTCTGTGCAGCTTCCTTCAGCCCCCCACCACCTCCTGCTCCCCGGCTGCAGCTCTCTGCTCTCCTGGCTGGGCTGGTAGAACAAATTATGGATGACTTGGATGCCAGTGAGAGTTGTTTGAATATCGAAACAGCAATGACACCCTGAATATGTTGCATTAAAAATATGCAAGCAGCTTTTTCTTTCTGTTCATAAGCTCCTGTTGGGCGCAGACTTTGGCTCAGCATGGCTGGTGGTTTGAGTGCCCCTCAGTTTGAGGCTGGGTTTCTTGAACTGTGGTGGTCTCAGCTTGTATGAAATGTGACCAGCAACAAAGTTCAGGCTCTGCTTAATTTGAACTTAATGTCCTTTGCATGAGACATATTTGTTCAATTACATGACCTGCTAATTGTATTTCTGAGCAGTTTCTTGCAGAGACCTATAACTGTGTGTTGTTGATCTGAAAGCTGCATTATTCTCTGGAGGAGATAATCCCTTAGTGACATACTGAGCTCAGCTCATGCTCTCTGCTCTTTGCCTCTGTGGCAAAACCTGAATTTTAGTGATAGAGGAGAACTTTTCTGTCTGTTCTCTCCTTTGTGAAGCAGGTGTTTACTGGAAGGCTTTCCCTGATGAATAGATGAATTATTTGTGATTATTTTTTCCCTACCCTAAGTTGTTTAAATAACATCATTTATAATTTTTTGTACTATTTAAAAACCACCAAACTGAAATAGCTATGGGCCATGCAGTTCATTATTAGAAGGCTCTTCTGAATCAGCAAACCATGTTTCTGGAAGATCTGTGACTTTGGAACACAAATCCTGCTGACTGGTGCTGGGCTCTGGAGCTAGAGGTGGAGGAGTCTGTGCCTTGCTGGCGTGTGAAGAGCATCTTTGTCCCAGCCTCATCAGGAAGGGCAGCCTTTGGAGGGAGTACAAGTCCTTTCCAGAAGTGCTGCTGAGGCCAGAGAAGGCTCTTGACTGGGCTGAAATGGAAAATGGGAAGCCTTGACAGGGCCGGTGAGTTGGCATAAAATTCAGCCTTTAAATGATGGTTTGGCACCACAAAATGCTGATGGTGCTGAGGCTCCTGGGGCATGGTAGGCAGAACCCACTTCTCCAAGAAAAGTTTATTTCTTTTCCCTGCATCAATATTTATGAATTTTCCCCTGCCACCCTCCAGGCAGCAGTGACCCAGTTTTAGGGTTCTGGGTATTTATGGGAGATGGGGGTGAGGATAAAATTAGGGTAGGAATGTGGTGTTCAGGGCCCTTCACAGATCCATTGCTGCTCTGTGGGTGTCGTGTGTGCTGGGTGATTTTATTCACCCTCCTCATCAGCAGGGCTGTCAGGGAAGGACAGTGGGTGACAGGGCAGGGCTCTCAGTGGGCACAGCTGCCCAGTCTGAGCTGCAGTGCCCAGCCCTGCCCTGGGGCCCATCCTCCCTCCAGGTTCATGGGCTCCCGAGGGGGAACTGGCTGAGCAGGCAGTGGTGAGCTGCCTGTGGAGAGAGGATGGTTCACAAATTGTCTGTGGTCTGAAAAAATAACCCCCCCTCTATTAAACTGTACATAACCTAGCAGAAATGACATTTCAGAAAATACTTAGCCAAAGCCCAAAAGATTATGGCACACTGAGTCCTCTGCCTGAGCAAAAACAGGTCTGTTGTAATGGAAACCGTTTTGATCAGATTTATCTCTCAACCTTTTGATCTTTGTGAAGGTGGAGAGCTGGGTGTTAACTGGCATCCAAAGTTCCCAGCTTTTAAATTGCTAGCAGAATGTAATGCCCGTGTTTCTGAAGGTTTCTGTGGTTTTGTTACATGGGTTTTTTAACTGAGGACACAGTGGTCAGGATATTCTCTAGGTCATATGTTAAATGATCAAATAGTCTGTGTTTTGGTTTGGAGCAGAAGGGATGGTGGAGTGCATTCCTGCGCTTGTGGAGCCGCTGGGTGCTGAGAGTTGTCTTCAAAATAGTCAATTCCTTTTTCATTGTGAATCATGGATTGTGTGAAAGCTTTCCTTAATAGAATAGTATCTAGTTAATATTTAATATTTCAGGGTTTTCTTCTTTGCTTCACGTGTCCAGGCTCCACTGCAGAGCTTTCACCCTGAAAGCAGATCCCCAAAAGATGAGATTTTCCAGGCTGCTTAGCTGAGAAAGTTCTTCTCATTATTAACAAGGTCTGCACAACCTGGTGCTTCTCATTTCAGTGGAGAAACTTTTCAATGACCGTATGCACCCTCAGATTGTCTTCATTCCTTTATGCAAGGAAATCTATCTACGTAACACTGCAGCTGTTCATTTCTTGTTGTGTTTTTAGTAGCAGTATTGCTGTTAAATAGCTACTGATAAAACTGTAAAAAAATGTGTGGTTTGAGCACCGAGCAGGCCTTGAAAGCAAAATGTCAGAGGAGAATTGTACATGAAACACTGACATTCAGATGGGCAGCACAGACTCAGGATTATACAGTTACTGCTCATCATTGACTTGATTTTTTGTCTTTGTCTCCTGAAAACCCTTCTAGGCATCTTTCAAAATAGCATCTCTCTGTCCCTGAATATGTTTAGAAAAGCTTAACTGCTGAAGAATCTTAGCATGAAATCATAGGGCTCTTCATTGAAAGGAAGAGATTTGTTCAGTACACCTTACAAGGGCGCTCATTTTCTTTTCCAGCACTCTCACATATTCATTGTGTCCTTTTCTGGGAAACCATTCTCCCTCTGAAGTTTCTACAATGGTTCTGGGCTGGTTTTGTCCTCAGGCTGTTGTGATCTACTGCATTTTACTTGTCCAGGTTTCTGTTTTTCTGTTCACGGTAAATAAGCTTGGGCTAAAGCCATGAGTCCTCAGTGCTGCTGGGATGGAGCTGCTGTGTAAATACCTGGCTGTGGTTTGTGTACCTGGTTGTGGAATGTTCGTTGTGTGCTTGCAGTCCTTGTGACTGTGAGGTGGCAGAAGCAAAGCAGAGGGGAAGGAGAGTGTCTGGAGCTGAGCTAATCCTCAGCAAATGCCTGGGAGTTCTCAAATGACAGGGGTGAGACAGAGTTGAAGGCCAAGAATCTGGAGATGTAAAAGCTGTTGTCTCTGACAGGAGCCCCCGTAGGTGCACAGCTTTCACTTTCCTTTCCTGAGTAACTTTGTTCTGACTGCAGAATCAGTACTCCTGTGGGGTTTGTTGCTTTATACCACTGCATCTGGATTTTGAGGAATGATCATGCTGGGAAAGGCCTGCAAAGGTCCAGGACCTGTCCAGGCCATGGGATGCTGCAGTGACAGGGGAGAGGAGGCATCAGCAGGGCACCCCGAGCTGCTCTACTTTGTGCCTCCATCTGTGGAGGGGCTGGCACATCTGCAGGGCACACACAGCTGTGCACAGGGCACACACAGCTCTGTGCAGGGCACACACAGCTGTGCACATCTGCAGGGCACACACAGCTCTGTGCGGGGCACACACAGCTGTGCACATCTGCAGGGCACACACAGCTGTGCACAGGGCACACACAGCTGTGCACATCTGCAGGGCACACACAGTGCTGTGCAGGGCACACACAGTGCTGTGCAGGGCACACACAGCTGTGCACATCTGCAGGGCACACACAGCGCTGTGCAGGGCACACACAGCTGTGCACAGCTCCAGGGCACACACAGCTCTGTAACCAGAGCCTGGGGGTCTGTCAGCTCCTGCTGTGTCCCTGCTGAGCCCTCCAGGAAGGTGAGACACCCCCGTGTGAGGGAGAGGAGCTGGCCTGCAGCACCCTGCAGTCAGGTGTGTGTGCCCTGCAGTGTGCCCCAAAGGGGCCAGAGCAGAGGGCAGGGATGCCGTGGGCAGGAGAGCCTCCAGCCATGCACTGCCCCACGGGGCCGTGGCAGATCATTTGTGGCTGGCATTGCGGGCAGGCTGGGCACAGCACCAGGGGGATTTGGGGCTGGCATTGCGGGCAGGCTGGGCACAGCACCAGGGGGATTTGGGGCTGGCATTGTGGGCAGGCTGGGCACCAGCACCAGGGGGATTTGGGGCTGGCATTGCAGGCAGGCTGGGCACTAGGGGGATTTGGGGCTGGCATTGCAGGCAGGCTGGGCACTAGGGGGATTTGGGGCTGGCATTGCGGGCAGGCTGGGCACCAGCACCAGGGGGATTTGGGGCTGGCATTGCAGGCAGGCTGGGCACTAGGGGGATTTGGGGCTGGCATTGTGGACAGGCTGGGCACAGCACCAGGGAGATTTGGGGCTGGCATTGCAGGCAGGCTGGGCACCAGGGGGATTTGGGGCTGGCATTGCAGGCAGGCTGGGCACCAGGGGGATTTGGGGCTGGCATTGTGGGCAGGCTGGGCACAGCACCAGGGGGATTTGCACACCCAGCTGGGCCCAGGATGGCGCTCTGGAATTTCTCAGGGATTTTCACAGCCCTGCCTTTGCAGCCCCGTCAGAGGCCGAGGTGGGTGACCAGGGTGCCCAGGAGGATGATCACACCCAGCCCGTTCCTTGGGGTCAGCCCTGGCTCCCAGAGCTGCCGGGGGCTGCAAACGCCCCCCAGCCTTTGCTGGCTGTGCTTTCATCTGGAGTTCTCTCAGCTGAGCCCTGTGGGCCCTTTTCCTTGGGTCCTGCCTTGTTTCTCCACAGCTGCCAACCTTTCAGCTCCCCCCTCAACACCCTTCTTTCCCCCACAGGTGCTAATGCCCAACCTGTAAATACAGGTGTATTGAGCCTGGGCTTTGCTTCTGCTAGATCTGGTGAAGGGATTATGTGCCAAAGACTTGTTCAATCTTTCCTAATAAAATGGCCAAGTAAATGACAGAGTTCTTTTCTTCTGTCCTCAAACCAGCACAGCTATAACAGTGCTACACTTGGAGACATGAATTTATTTGTCTGACAGCGTGCAGAACAGGCTCAGGACTGCTGTAATTCAGGGCTTTTTGCTTGATTTCTTACAATTATGCTGGTAAATTGGAACATTTGAGAGAGCTTCTAGCTGTTACAGATATGCAGGTGCCTTGCTATTTGTCTGCAGTCCTGCATTATAACAATTCCAATCATCAGCCTGTAATGTCTTCACGTTAATTACTCCTTTTGTGAGATGAGATCGGCAAATGGATCTTCATCAAGCAACTGATGAGTACATCTGTGACTTTGTAATTTAAAAGTAAGGTTAATAAGGCCAGGTCCTGGTGGGAATCAACTGGTGGTCTTTGTTGTAAAGGTAATGAGTCTGGCTTTCCAGTTTGCACGCCTCTGTATTCAGAGACTGGCTAAATTAGTAACCAGGAGCAGATGTGAAGTACATTATCCACTCTGTAGATGTTAATTACATCTGTGTAGAATAAACAAATCTCACTACTTTAGCAATCCAGGTGTGTGCCTTCTGAAGACGTGGGAAGGCTCATTCTCCTTGCAGTGATGGTGCTGAGTAGTTCCCAAATGCAGATGCACGTTCCTGGTGTTGGGAGCACCACGCTGGCTTTGGGCTCGCATCAGACAAATCTTCTGTCCTGTGCAGTTCCCCTGTCCCTCGTGGTTCACTTGAGCAGGCTTGCTTGGCCTCTGAGCCATTTGTTAGTCTGTGCACAGCTGTGAGGCTGTCCCAGCCTGGGGCAGCAGCACTCAGATATGCTCTTGTTCTGCTTTCCTCCACAGAGGTACCAAAATGGTCCCTCCTTCCTAGTGGATCCATTGAAAGGTTGGTGCAGGCAGAGGCAGCTGGAATCCTGGCTGGGTGTGTGCTCTGTGCAGCTCAGGAGAGCAGAGCTGTCCAGGGCAGGAGCCCTCAGTTTGCTCATTCTGTCCTGCTCTGAGCCTGCTGCCCTGGGGGGGAGGCTCTGTGTTTCTTGCATTTCATCTCTTGATTGAAAAACAAAACCACTCCCTTTTTATGCCCTGCTTGTGGATGTGGAATATCTCAGAGCCAGTGTGGAAATGATGTTCAGATGGGACTTCTTGGCATCAGAGGGATTGAAAGATCAGCTGGAGCCATCTCTGGGCCTGAGCTGACTGTTGCTGACTGTTGTCCCCTATGTGTGGCACTAACTTGTAAACCCTAGAATTGGAGCTACCTGTTCTGCTGCAGTAGAATTTCTGCTAGGTTTTAGTGCAGCAAATAATATTTTACTGTAATTTATTGCTTCCCAGTTAATGTAAGTTATAGATACTCATTAACTTTGGAATAAATACTAAATTTTACTCTTGCAATTACAAGGCAGCATTAGGATATAATTTAAATCAGCTTTAATATAGAATGTTAGGAAAAATGAACAGGATTTTAAATGTAAATGACAGATATTTAAATGGGAGCTCTTTACTATATAATTATTGGTCTGTATGCCCTACATGTCTAGATTACATGTGAATGTTCTTTGTGCAATAAGCGCAAAGTAATCAGAGGTAGAAGATGTCTTGAAGATAATAAAATCATTTCATTGTGTTAATGTATTCGTGTTCAAAAGCAGGCAGAGACTCTCAGGAACATTTGCCAGAGAGAAGATGATTTGCAAAGAGATGGAGCAGAGGGGAGAAAGGAAAAGCAGTTGGGCTGGTGGTGTCATAGCTGTGGCATACAGTCAAACAGTGCCTATCAGAAAAGTCAAATGCTGCCTTGTGTAAAACAGGAGGATATTTGTGCCCTGGGACATGGGGGCAGTGCTGTTCAGGAGTGCTGCTGCTCAGTCCAGCTGTTTGCTGAGCTCCCACTCAGGGCTGATGGGCCTGGCTTTGGGGATGGCTCCTCGGGGCAGTGCCCCTTTGTCGTTCTCACATCATTATGCAAAAGTAATGCAAGTTCTGCACACAAACAGCAGTTCTGCTTTGCACTGAGACCTGAGCAAGGCTAGTAATTCAGATAGCTTTCGTGTATGCCCATGGATTATTAGATTCTGCTACTTAGCATAATTATGAAGCTTAGCAGGCAGCTCTTCTGGAGCTGCTCTGACAGAGCTGTAGATAGAGGGCTTTGAGATGAGGTGCAGGAACACATGCATTGAAAGGAAAAAGCAGTTTTGATATGGTCAGTTCTGCGTTGGAAAGCATTAAAGCACAGGATGCTGTGCATGCCTGACTTTGCAATGGGAGTGTGTTTGAAGCTGGTGATTTGGACATTAAAACTATTTCCTGGGAGTGTCCACAATAAAAGAACAAGCTGGGACAAACCTATTGGCAGTGGAAGCACTTGAGCAGTAGGTCTTGTTCACAGTCCTTGGTCCAAACCCAGGAGTTTGTGTCTGCAGTCATTTTCCAAGGTGCAGAAATAGCCGTGAAGTTAAATGATTTGGATTTATCGAAACAATGAGAAGGACAAGAGAAATGATGCAAGTATATCTAAGTAGCCCTCTGCCTTCGTAGCTGAGATTGTCTGCCTTGTTAGCTTGCACTGCTGATCCAGTTCACCATAGCAGCAATTCCTGGCAAATGCAAGGTGAAGTGTAAGTCCTTAGGCTTTCAGTTTCGTAGTTACAACAAATTATACTCAAGCCCTAGGTTTGTTGAAAATATGACATTGCAGTTTGGTTTCTTAGGGACAGTGCTGTGCATGATTACATGGTCTGTCAAATATTTTCATCTGTGTAAAGCTTGAACTCAGCAGAGTCAGTGGGACTTCAAAAACATTGAGTTTCTGCAATTTGATGGAAAGTGCTGTTGTGTGAAGGGGAAGGACCCAAACCAGCACCTCTGGTGAGGCAGAGGGGGGTCACACCTCCTCCCTGAGGTTCTGAGAACTGCTCAGATGCTGATGGATTGCATCCTCGAGTCAGAACCACATGTCCAGCCAGGCAGGCCAGAAACTGGGGAAATGCTGTAAACTAGAATGTGCACAGACATGGCAGATGCAAAGGGGAGATGTTTGGGGAAAAAGTGACCAGTCAGGAAAAAGACAATCATAATGTCTCCTTATGCAGAGCAGCTTGTTTGTTAGCTGGGCTATTAAGCACTGTTAATCTAGATAAAGGCTCTAATCCCATCTAAATCCGTTGCAAAGCTCCTCTGCAGACTTCAGGGAGACTGCAACTCCTTTCATCACTTGTTCACAATTTCTTTTCTTGGAGCCGTGTGCACGTGAGGAGTGAATGGAGAATTAAAGGAGGGTGTGCTTTGAAGTGGGGAGCAAATGCACAAACACTTGTGTGTAAGAGGGAGAAACAATCCTTGCTACTGCAGAGGAGTATTTATCCACTTTGCCTGTATCCCAGCTGAGAGAAGATTTGGATGTGGCTGTTTCTTCAGGAACTGGATACTGAGAGCAGCTTTGTTCTGACCCAGTCTGGCTGTTCCTTTGGGAGGAGAGAGCTCTTACCTGTGCCAGGGCTTCTCTCTTTTATGAGCACTGGCACAGGTCATGGATGATTTAGGAGTTGCAGCTTTTTGTGCTAAAAGGAGTTTGTACAGGCCATTGTTTAGCTTTAAAAACCAAGCACCTAACTTTCTGTAACTGGAGAGAGGCTGCATAAATCACATTTGGTGGCATTGGGTCTGTTTCTGTACTGGTACAGACAGATATTTCAGCCCTAGGAAGTATTTCTCAAGGGCAAAATATTTCCTTGTGCACTGAACCCATCCTTCCCTTCCCTATACCTGAAGTATACGTGCTGAAAACAAAATGCTGTGTGTATGATCAGCAAGTGACTGTGTCTGCTGAGGATCAGAGCATTTTGCATCTTCTGTCTCTTGTGGCTGTGGCTGCAGCAGGTTGTCAGATGGATGAAGAAATGAGCAGATTGCCAGAGTGGCTCCCATGCTTGGCACAGGTTTGGGGAGAAGATGGCTTTGGTGTGTGGGGGGATTGGAGGGGACTGTGAGCTCTGGTTGTTGGTGTTTTGTTCCCTGGGCAGGGCTGGGGTTCTGCAGTGAGTGAGGGGCTCAGGCCGTGGCTGTGGCCAGGCTGGAGTTGCTGTGGCCCAGGCTCAGACCCTGGGCTGCCTGTGCTGGCTGTACCCGAGCAGCCAGCCCTGCACAGTGGCTGCTCCTTCCCAGATACTGAGCACTCCCTGCTCCAAATTGAGTTAAGGGCTGGACTGGAAAGGATTATTTGTGCACAGAGCAAGGAGCAGCCCTGTTAATTGACTGATTCGCTTTGTTTAATTTTGATTTAGTGAGAATGCTGAAGTGATGACTCAGTGAGCCATGCTAAGATGTAATCTGGAAATATCATGTATATGATGAGTAGTCCCTTCTAATACAGTCTGATCTGAATATTAGATTTATTTCATAATTGATTTCCGCTGCAGGAAGAGCTACCTATGTCCAAAGTAGTTCAATTAAAAAGGAAAAAGAAGAGAGGGGGGAAAAAAGAAGAAAGGCTTGTAGCTGTGGGCAGATGAGCTGAACAAGTGGAGTCATGTGCTCTTCAGAAGGGCTGCTCAAGTATGGCACAGGTGCAGCTGAGCCATGAGGGTGTGTGACAGAGGGGCTGTGCCCCAGTCAGCAGTATGGCAGCATGGTGGGGTACAAGAGCTTAGGGCAGCAGGAGCCCCCCGTGTTCATGTGCTGGCTCACCTGGGGCCAGCAGGGCAGCCTGTGCCAGGGCTGGGGGGCAGCTGGGCAGGGACTGCCCCAGAACAGTGTCCCTGCATGGGAGGGGGCTGTGCTGGGGTCCCTGCCCTGGGCAGGGCACACTGTGTGCAGGGGTCAGTGCTGGGGGTCAGTGTGTGCAGGGGGACACTGTGTGCAGGGGGTCACTGCTGGGGGTCAGTGTGTGCAGGGGTCAGTGTGTGCAGGGGGACACTGTGTGCAGGGGTCACTGCTGGGGGTCAGTGTGTGCAGGGGTCACTGCTGGGGGTCAGTGTGTGCAGGGGGACACTGTGTGCTGGGGTCAGTGCTGGGGGTCAGTGTGTGCAGGGGTCACTGCTGGGGGTCAGTGTGTGCAGGGGTCACTGCTGGGGGTCAGTGTGTGCAGGGGGACACTGTGTGCTGGGGACACTGCTGGGGGTCAGTGTGTGCAGGGGGACACTGTGTGCTGTGCCCCAGGAGCACGGGGGGCTCCAGAGTGCACGGGGGCTGTGAGTTGGGCACTCCTCGTGCCACGGGCTGCGGGTGCTGTCAGGCAGTCACTGAATGGGGCACAGAATGATGACAAAGCCCATTGTTAGTGGGCAAGCAGTGTTTTTGGGAGCAGTGTATCAGTGTGGGGTGGATGAGATCCGGCTCTGCAGGACAGCTTGGGCAGCCCAGGCTGAGGTGCTCCTGTGGCAGGGGCAGGGTGATCCCTGGAGCAGCCCAGGCTCCTGTGGCAGGAGCAGGGTGATCCCTGGAGCAGCCCAGGGTGCTGTGGCAGGGGCAGGGTGATCCCTGGAGCAGCCCAGGATGCTGTGGCAGGGGCAGGGTGATCCCTGGAGCAGCCCAGGGTGCTGTGGCAGGAGCAGGGTGATCCCTGGAGCAGTCCCGTGCTGGCAGCACCCTCTGCCCTGCTGAAGCCCCTTGGCAGCAGGGCCGTGCAGTGCTGGGGAGCTCTCTGCCTGGCACACAGAGCTCTCTGCACAGCGCTGCTGTTCTCTGCTGCGTGGCACCTTGGGCCTGAGGAGCACAGACAGTGCTGGGCAGCTCTGGGCACTGGAGTCATCCTTCTGCTTGAAGCCAACGTTTGGCAGCCCAGAACTTTTCCTGTTTTCTGCTTTTTCTGAGCAAGAGAAACTTAGGGCAGAGCTACCACGAGTTTAGTGAAATTAATAACAACACATAAGATGACAAACCATAAGGATGAAGTGCAATTAGCAATGATAATGATCTACACGCACTCCTGCTTGTACTTCTTGACCATGATCTATAATGGCTGGCTTATTTCTTTCTTCTGTTATTACCTGCCAGCTTTGAAAATGTCCTTTTCAGAACTTACTGCAGAAATTCTTTTATTTTAGTGCCATTTTTCCTGAACATTGGAAAAAATAATTTTCTTAGACACTCAGTGGGAATATGTGCTTGCTGAGATAAGTGAATTAGAAATTGAAAAATGGTCACATATATTTTGATTCTCATTGTGTGCATTCAAAATTAGACTCAATTTCACGATGTTCTGCAGTTTCAGAAAAAGTAAATGCTGCTAGTGCATGTTTTCAATGCATGTCTGAATTGTTCTATATTTTTGCCAGCCTATTGCTATTAAAAAAAATAATGGGAACATTGAATATTGGAGGCAAAAGTGCAGATGAAGGGCAATATTTTCTCCTGAGTATTTTTTGATATCCTAAATGAGGTAATACAGAATGTCTTTATTCTGGTGTTTTCTCTTTTCAGTATTATTTAGGAGATCTGCATATGTGTGTGATGTTTAATATATGAAAACCATAATGAGAGATCAGTGCTCTCCAGTCTGTGCCCCAGGCATCATTCTCTGTGGTATCTGAGATCTCACAAATCGATTTGCTTGCCATTCAGGCTGTTTGACTTCTCTGCTACATCAAAACCCCACTGAAGCTGATGGGGAGGCTCCTGTTGATTTTGGCAGGGTCTGGGTCTCATCCTGATGCAGTTTTTCTTTCCTGTTCCTTTTCCCCTTAGTCTGGTCCCTGGTCCAAGGGGAGCTGGAGAGCTCTGTGTGCACTGGGGGAGCCAGCAGAGCCTGCAGGACCTGCAGCAGGGGGAAGGAAGCACTCAGGACCCCCAGAAGCTGCGGTGGATTTGTTCAGTTTCTTCATTTGCTGTCTCTCCCAGCCGGGGGTGACTGGGGCTGGTGGGGCATTATTGGACACTCACAGGCTGTGCCTGTCAGAGGCTTTTAAACCGGGGTCAGGCTTTGGGATGTGGTGCTGGTGTGGGGTGTGGTGGCAGGAATATACCCACGACAGCATTCAAACAGGAAAAGGTGTTGGATGGATGATTTGTTTATAAACCTGCTAACTCTGAGGCTGACAGACACATCCACCTGTTTTGGTGTAGCTAGGAATTAGTTTTCTGCTGACTGCTGTAGGTTAAAGCTTGGTTTCATTGAGAAAACGGGGATCACTCACCTGGCCCAGCCTCTCAAAGTGCTTAGGTGATAATTTATTTTATAGAAACAGGAATCAGTATGTCTCATTTTGTGAATCCTCTGGTTGCTTTGGGTTCTCAAGACTTCATTGTCTTTTTACCCTTAACAGAGTAAATTGCCCTGGCTGCATACACTGCCTCAACAGCTTTTGGGGAGGAATTTCTTTTTGTGTGTAGTTCATCTTTAGATGGCTTGGAAGTCTGAGCCGTGTTCTGCACTGTGACAGAAGTACAGGGACAAGGAGACCAACAGAAAGTGGCAGTGGTGCTGCTGGGTTCAGCCTGGTGTCTCAGTCTGAAGGAGCTGCATGGAGGGCAGTGAGGGCCCAGTTCAAATGCAGTTTCTCCCTGATGGATTGCATTTGACAGCTCACTGCCAGTCTAGCGAGCTGGGATGGATATTTGTGAAATTCATATCCTCAAATAAACACATGTCCCAGTAAAAGTGAGTAAATAAAACCTTTTGGCTCGGAGCCTTCAAGGGCAGGTTTATGTAACAGGGTTCAGCCTGGGCTCGCACTCACTGGGGTCCTCCTGTGAACTGGGAGAATTCTGGGCAAAATCTGCAAGAACAACTGCAAGAACGTCCTGTGCCTTTGTTGTTGCATTCCAAGGTGTAAATATTATGACTAGAAATAATTAGGGGAGAATGTGTGATGGTGTGGTAGCTGTAATGGTTGTGTGTGTATTGCCACCTGATTAGCAGATGCATGGCTGGCCTGTCTGCACCTGATCCCACTGAAATGCTGTTGCTCTGTGGACAGGTGTTCATGATCCTGGGGGTTTCCAGCATTGACTTTGGGCTCTTCTCAGCCTCTATAAAAGCTGAGCTGGTCCCTTCCCATGTAGCCCCCTGATCTGCAGAGCCTGGAGGTGCCACATTGCCCCTTTCTGTGACCAGCTTTGGTAGGTGAAGCAGGATTGCCCTGGCCTTTAGGGTTGATCTGTTATTGCTGGTGTGCTGTGGATTGACCTAGTGTGGATATCAGCTGGTTGCTGGTGGCTTTACCTACAGGAAAGGAGAAGGGCCTGTTGGATGGTGGGGAGAGCAGTTTTTTGTCAAAGACACTAATTTGTAATGCAGAAAATGCTAAAAATAAAACACTGAGATTTACTTTATTCCATGATAGTGAGTAGTATAACTGAGTTCAGCTAATTAGAGCTGATTTCTTAAAAGCTTTTTCATTTATAAAAGCCTTGATGACACTGCCTTTGGTGGGTTATTGTCATGTGAGTGATTTCATTCCTTTAGGTGTCAATCCTTAAAATTCCTGCCTGGCAAGGACTCACGTGTTTGAAGCCAGATTCTATTGCTCTTACCTTCCTTTGTGGAGATGGTGTCAAGGTAACTGATGGAACCACTTGCAGCCTGAAGATCTGGTCAGTGTGACTGTGATGCAGGTATTGAGCTGGATGCTGACAGCCCTCTCTGCCCAGGGAAGATTGAAGATGTGCTGCCAGATGTCACAGCAGAAGAGAAACGCTAAAACATGCTTTGGGAAACCACAGAGCCATGACACTAACGGAGAGCTGAAATATCAATAGCCTTGCCTGCAGTTCATAAAAAAGAGAGCTTAACCTCCCCGTGTTGGCCACTGGTGACTTCTCTGTCAGGCCTTGGGTGCGGGCTGGGTGTAGGAAATCACAGCCTTGTGATGGCACGTGCATGCAGGCTGTGATGGTCCTCCCTGGAGATGCTGACTCCAGAGGGCATTGCTGGGCTCAGGGCAGCTCTGAGGGAGGTGTTTGAGGTGTTTGAGGTGTTCCATGAATGCAGGAGTGTCAGACAGGGTCCCTGCCCTGGACAGGTACATTTCAGTGGATGGGACAGGAGAGAAGATGGGCTGGGGCAGGGAGGGAGATGAGAACAGGCCCAGTGTGCTGTAGCTGGTGACAGCAGGGCCAGAGGCTGTGAAGTGTGGAGCTGTGCAGCTCTGAGGAGATGCTGAGCTGGGCACTGCCAGGGGATCAGTTCTGCATCCTCACATTGCTGCCCTGGCACTGCTGCTGGCTGGGATGGGCTGGAATGAGCCCCTGGCACTGCCACAGGACACAGTCTATGCCTTGTCCATGAGCCCTGGCACTGCCACAGGACACAGTCTGTGCCATGTCCATGAGCCCTGGCAGTGCCACAGGACACAGTCTGTGCCATGTCCATGTCCCCTGTCCTGCCACAGGACACAGTCTGTGCCATGTCCATGAGCCCTGGCACTGCCACAGGTCACAGTCTGTGCCATGTCCCCTCCCCTGCCACAGGACACAGTCTGTGCCATGTCCCCTGCCCTACCACAGGACACAGTCTGTGCCATGTCCCCTGCCCTACCACAGGACACAGTCTGTGCCATGTCCCCTGCCCTGCTGCAGGACACAGTCTGTGCCATGTCCCCTGCCCTACCACAGGACACAGTCTGTGCCATGTCCCCTGGCCATTGCTGCTGCTCACTGGGCTGGTGGGATGGTGGTTTTGTTTGCTTTGGGGCACTTTGATATCAATGTCCTTTTTCAAATGGATTGATTAAGTGTACGTGTTCATAAGGCAGGTGGAACCACTTGAAACCAGAAACTAATGAGAAAGTACTTTGCTGTGAGAATTTTTTTTGGTAACTGTGATTAGTGATTTGCTTCATTTTGTTCCACTGAGATATTAAACTCAGCATGC
Source organism: Geothlypis trichas (assembly GCA_009764595.1). Lineage (NCBI taxonomy): Eukaryota > Metazoa > Chordata > Aves > Passeriformes > Parulidae > Geothlypis > Geothlypis trichas. The sequence goes on along the minus strand of CM019914.1, from coordinate 754,833 downwards.
TTTCAAAAACTACTTATGTAACGGGCAAGCACATATATGTTCTTAATCTCCTTTCACTTTCATAAACCTTTAACGTGTTTGAAGGAGGAAAGCATCTCTTGTAGGGCATTGGAGGAAAGCATCTCTTGTAGGGCATTGGAGGAAAGCATCTCTTGTAGGGCATTGGAGGAAAGCATCTCTTGCAGGGCGTTGTTTTCTCAAAGACAGCTCAGCATCCAGGCTCCACAGAGAAGCCTGTGTGTCTGTGTGAGCTGGGCTGTGGACACAGCTCTGGGGCAGGCTCAGAGGGGCAGAAGAGGGGCCAGGATGGGCAGAGCTGGGTGGAGGAGGTGGGTGGAGGTGAATGAGGAGGAAGGGCACAGCAGGAGGATGAGAAGGGCAGAGGTGTGGAGTGGGGCACCCAGGGACAGGGTTTGGTGGTATGAGGTTCATTGTTGGTAGCACTTGGCGATCTTGGAGGTTTTTTCCAACCTAAACAACTCTAGGACTCAGTGAAAATCCGTGGGGTTTCAGTAACAGCACCTCACTGTGTCCAAAACCAAAACAACAGAGCCCAAAGCAGAATCCGTTCTGTGGCTCCCCTGTGAAACTGTTCGAGTCGCTTTCACCTGAGGCCACAGGGGAAACATTTGCTTTCTTTGTTTACATGTTTATACAAATATTAGCAGGATAAAGACAAAGGGAACGTGCAGGTCCTGCTACCAGGCCATGTTTTCTTTTTGAGAAAGTATCTGTGGTGCTTAGCCAGGATGTAGGTGTGCTCACTGGGAACACTGAGGCAGTGAAAAGCCATTTTAACTTTGAATTAGGCGTAAAAAGCTTCATGAGATGCAATAGGCACCGTGCAGACACGTGAATTAATATTAAAGCAATCTATCCTGTTTTCTCAGCTTATTCTGGAAATGGAATGTGCTTAATAATGGATTGTCCAACTGGCCAGGAAAGCAGTCACACAGAACCAAAAGTGTTTTATTTGTCTGTGGCTCTGAATTTTTAATGCGAACGACTCTGTCTCCTATGTGGAACACACTGCCTGAGGACTTGCAGTGGAATGATATTTTTCACTGAGTTTCATACTTCTGTGGAGGAGAATGCTATGAATACCTGATGATTAAGTCACTTTGTATCTTGGCATACAAGACTGTAAGAGTATAAATTATTCAAGTTTAGTGGGTGTTGAGACTTCTGCATCGGTTGTGCTCTGAATATAGAAACTGGGAGGCTTATTCAGCAAAGGAGCAGCTTGGAAACAACTGTTGGCAACTTGGAGAAATCTTGTTTTTAAAGAGAAGGAGAGGGTGTGACTAGTAAAGAAATAACTGAATGAGCACGTGGTTTTTAACAAAAGGTGTTTTCTTTGTGCAGCGCTTCACTACCAGTGACAAAACCCTGGTGTTAACGTGGGATTTCGAGTTACCCTCCCAGATCTTTAAGCACATTTTGGGGGAGAGTATTCCTCGCTCTGAAGAGGTTCTGTCACTTTTCCCTGGTGCTGTCGTTGTCCTCCCGTGTCGGGAGCTCCTGGGGTTCACAGAGGTGGGGGGAAGGCTGGGCTGGTGCAGAGGTGACCCAAGGCCCTGTAATTGTTTCAGTTTTATCAGCACCAGTCACACCTGTTTATCACAGCCCTGTGCTGGGGAGCTCGGTCAGGGCTGGCTGAAGGTGGCACCCCTGTCCTGTGTGTGCCACTGTCCTGCTCACTCAGAAAACACCCTCAGGAGGCAGGAGCTGTGATCCTTCAGGAGTTCCATCCTCCGTGGGTTGGGGGATTTCAGTGCAGATGGAGGTGGCTGTTGTTGAGTGCAGGAAGCTGCTCTGGCTGCCCTGGAACGAGGGGATTTCATCTGGTGCTTCAATGGCAGGTTGTTGGATTGGACTGTGTGTTGCAGGACCTAGGTTTCACAGAAGGATATTTGTAGAAGGATATTAAATTTTGCTGTTTGTTGCAAGGTTTGGGTTCCTGTGACATGAACAGCCTTCTTCAGCTTCCACGCATGTCCTGGTTCTGTTTTTATGAGAATTTCTGATGGAACAATGCCTTTCCTGTGCCTTTGTTTCTGAGCTCCTCTCTCCTCTCTGTTTCATTGCCATGTTTGCATGGCTGCTGTTGAGTACATGAAGAAATTGTGTCCTCAGAGAGACTGATTTATTTCTTACCATAGAATGGCTTCTTTTCTGAACCTATGGCCAGGTGCCTGATCTGGCTTTTCAGCCGTGCTGTTGCAGCTGTACACCTCAGCCATTTGATTCACATTTCCTTCTTTGAGCTGGTGTGCTTGGTTTCCTGCAGTTGATGTATTCTCCCTGTGCTGCAGACATGTGCTGTATTTAGCCCTGATAACACAGCAGTAAACAGATCCAGCATATGATGGAAATGGATCCTTTTAATTAATCTGGCATTGCACTCCGTGTGTTTAAAAATAAAAAGGCCATGCAGTTTTAGTTCCTTGTGCTGCTTTTGGCTCTGCCAGCAGTAACTGAAGCTTTTCCTCCATCCTCGGGGCCCTGCTGCCCTCCTTGTCATTTTCTAGCAAGCATCAGCCTCCTGACCTCTGGGTTGTGCTGCTGGTCTGTACCAGCAGAAGTTGTTGTGAACTACCCATGGGCACATTTGTTCCATTTCAGGAGTGATGTGATGCCTTCTTCCTTGGGAAGTTTGTGAGTTTGATCCTTTCCTTGGATGCCGAGGGTTAAAGTTGTGTACGTGCACCTGCTTATTCATTTCCAAAATTCTGTTCATGTGTTTTAGAAAGCACAGCTTTTAAAACATGGAAAGAAAACTGACCCACTGGTGGCCAGTGCAAGCAGTGACTCTTCAGTGGAGGCTCGAATTGTCCTGTAATGAATAAATAGTGTCTGATTGATTTTATCTGGGGAAGCACTCAGTCCTCCCCATTTCTGTGCTGCACCGTGCCAGAGCTGCCCTGTCAGGGGGAGATCTCCAGGGCAGTGCTGGGCACAGCATCCCCACCTGGGCTCTCCAGGGTGTGGGGAGGCTCTGGGCTGCTGGCAGGAGGGGACAGGGGTGCTGAGGGTTTGCAGCATGTCTGGAGAGGCAGCTGGGCATCCCATTGCTGCTGGACAGGCAGCTGGGCATCCCATTCCTGCTGGCACAGCCTGGAGAGGCAGCTGGGCATCCCATTGCTGCTGGACAGCCAGCTGGGCATCCCATTGCTGCTGGACAGTCTGGACAGGCAGCTGGGCATCCCATTGCTGCTGGACAGTCTGGAGAGGCAGCTGGGCATCCCATTGCTGCTGGACAGCCAGCTGGGCATCCCATTGCTGCTGGACAGCCTGGAGAGGCAGCTGGGCATCCCATTCCTGCTGGCACAGCCTGGAGAGGCAGCTGGGCATCCCATTGCTGCTGGACAGCCTGGACAGGCAGCTGGGCATCCCATTGCTGCTGGACAGTCTGGACAGGCAGCTGGGCATCCCATTGCTGCTGGACAGCCAGCTGGGCATCCCATTGCTGCTGGACAGCCAGCTGGGCATCCCATTGCTGCTGGACAGCCTGGAGCAGGAGCTGGGCATCCCATTGCTGCTGGCACAGCCTGGACAGGCAGCTGGGCATCCCATTGCTGCTGGACAGTCTGGACAGGCAGCTGGGCATCCCATTGCTGCTGGACAGGCAGCTGGGCATCCCATTGCTGCTGGACAGTCTGGACAGGCAGCTGGGCATCCCATTGCTGCTGGACAGCCTGGAGAGGCAGCTGGGCATCCCATTGCTGCTGGCACAGCCTGGAGAGGCAGCTGGGCATCCCATTGCTGCTGGACAGCCTGGAGAGGCAGCTGGGCATCCCATTGCTGCTGGCACAGCCTGGACAGGCAGCTGGGCATCCCATTGCTGCTGGACAGCCTGGAGCAGGAGCTGCCCTGGGCAGGGGCATGGCAGCCTGGCATCTGGCACCTGCACAGGTGTGAATTCACCTCAGTTGGTGTCTGCAGCCTCAGCACCTGGGCAGGAATGGCAGCACCTACCAGCCCCTCTGGATGTGCACTCCAGGACATTTCCTGAAGATTTGGGACCTGATTATTGATTGGTTCTGCCTTACACGGCCCTGGGGAAAGAATTGATCAGAGAGAGCTGCTCTGCCCAGGGCCTGAGGTGCCCTGGAGGCTCAGCAGCTCTCAGAGGTCCTTTCACTGCTGGGACAGGAGCGTTTTGGTGGAGTCATTTTCCAGCAAGGCTTTTGTTGCTGCTCACTGCACGAGAGGGCTGTGTCTTATTAATATTTTTCCCAATGAACATCTCAATGAGTAAAAGTGTGATTTGGCAGACATCTGCCAGCTCACAGAAAGGATCTGTTTACAAGTGAAGAAAAGTTATTTGTTGACATGGTAATTTTGCAGTATAATATACACTGCAGCCTCAGAGAGCTGCGAGCTATCACACATTTAAAAGTGGAAAGGCAGAGAATGTATGGATTGCTGTGGGAAATGCACTTGAAATCAGTTATTTGACATTGAAAACTAAATTAAAATGTCTGGTTTTTACAGAGTCTAGCGACTGCAGTAAAGCAACAGAAGAGTGTCACAAGGAGAGAGCTGGCTCTTGTTCTCACACCAGCTTTGGCTGGGAAAACAGGGAGAAGTGCTAGGAAAGCTTTTTCCTTCCTGCTGGTGCCTGGTGGGATTTAATGGGAAAATGACTTTTTCCTATCTTTGCCCCTTTTCCTTTCGAAATGCCCTTCCAATGGATGGGTTTCCTTCATTCCCTGCAGCCAGGGCACGACTGTGCTGCTGTGGGGGACAGCAGTGTCCGTGTGTCCGTCCAGCACAGCCCGGGCTGCAGGTGGGTCACACCAGCGTGGGGCTGTGCTCAGAGCCCGAGTCACCCTGAGGGCACCTTGTCCTGCCCAGGTGTGGGTGACACAGGTCACTGCCCTGTGTGGGTGGCACAGGTCACTGCCCTGTGTGGGGCACCTTGTCCTGCCCAGGTGTGGGTGACACAGGTCACTGCCCTGTGTGGGTGGCGCTGGTCACTGCCCTGTGTGGGGCACCTTGTCCTGCCCAGGTGTGGGTGGCACAGGTCACTGCCCTGTGTGGGTGGCGCTGGTCACTGCCCTGTGTGGGGCACCCTGCGTGCCCAGGTACATGGGTGGCACAGGTCACTGCTCTGTGCGGGGCACCCTGCATGGCCAGGTAGGTGGGTGGCACAGCTCACTGCCCTGTGTGGGGCACCCTGCATGCCCAGGTAGGTGGGTGGCACATCTCACTGCTCTGTGTGGGGCACCCTGCATGCCCAGGTAGGTGGGTGGCACAGCTCACTGCCCTGTGTGGGGCACCCTGCATGCCCAGGTAGGTGGGTGGCACAGCTCACTGCTCTGTGTGGGGCACCCTGCATGCCCAGGTACCTGGGTGGCACAGCTCACTGCTCTGTGTGGGGTGGCACAGCTCACTGCCCTGTGTAGGGCACCTTGCCATGCCCAGGTACCTGGGTGGCACAGCTCACTGCTCTCTCTGTCCCAGGCCAGGGTTTCTCTCCTGTGAAGCTCTCTGGGTGGGCAGGGGCTGTGCCCCCTCCGTTCTGCTCTCAGCCTGGCATTTCCACATCCCTCCGTGCCCAGGGCTCCTGCTGGCACAGTGACCTCTGTGTGTGCTCCACGGCTGAGGGAACAGAAGGGTCAGAGCTCACTTGTGGGGAGGTTGGAGCCCGGGCAGTTTGCATACACCCTGTCTGTGCAGATGTGTTAATTACAGAACCCTGATCACAGATGGCTCCGTTTAATTACCCGGTAATAGAGACACGCGTCCTCCTTCCTCTTGTTTCAGAGCAGGTAAACATCCACGAAGAAACAGTTTCAGAGAGAACTAGGAGTGATCCAATTAAAGCTGATAATTCATTTGTAGGTCTGATTAGGTGTGTGTAAAACTCTTTGAGATTCTGAGATGATGTTTCTGCCTTGGCAGCAGGAACGGTTTGGTTTGTGCTGGAACTTCTCTCTCTTCTTTGGGGGCCTTTATTCAGAGATGAGATGAAAACTGATCAAATAATTGCATGCTTGATAAAAGTAGGTTTTATTTTTCCACTGAGAAAATAAACTGCTCGAGGCAAAAAGTGTACTGCGTTTAAAGTTATTAATTTAATTGAATTTGCATGATGAATTCTTGTTCTGTGTATTGCTCATGACAAGATGTTTCCAAACATTCAGTAAATGAAACTTTAGATGAATTGGCCATTTCCAATAGGTTTTTATTTTGTAACTGAATCAGTCTCATTTTGGATGTCTGTATATATATTCTGCTAATATTACAATATATTTATATGGGTTTTTTTTCCTTCTCTAGTGTTTGTTTATGGTGGAATTCTGCACATGCTTACCTGCAAATTATTTTAAAAGACAGGAAATGTAGGGTAGAAAAGTTTTGAATTTTTGGCATGGATGAATTATATGCTTTGAATTACTTTGTTTTATGACTTTGGAAATGTTAAGTTTTTTTCAAAATTCTGGAATTGCTGAGCATAACAAGAAAAGATGGATGATCATTTTTGTAGAAGTAAAACTTAAATTACAACATTTCTACAAATTTGAAAGACAATTCAAACCAATCTCAAACTCGGGTGGCAGCTCTTATTCAAATTTTTGGTCCGATTTTACTTTTCCCATTTATTCTGTGAAAACTTTGTCATAATGGATTTTACTAGTAATTAATTAAGTGGAAAGTAAGTAGTAGACTTGTAACTTCTGATGATGGGGTCTGTAAAGCTAGGCTTGATTTATGGGTCTGACAGGTTCTTTTAATTTTAGTTCTTCCTTGCAGAACTAACTTTAGGACAGATTAAATAGTTTGGAAGGAACAATAATAGGAAGTGAATGTCGTGGTTCCATCAGCTGCTTCTCCCTCCCTCTCAGTTGTTGGTATCACAGCATTTGGTGTTCAGCATGGGGTATTTTTCTCCCCCCATGTCTGTTTGCCCCAGGTTTCAGTCCTGTTCTGTTCACTCAAATGCTGAAAGCACAGACTCTGTTGGAAGGCTTCATTTGAGCCTAATTTTTCAAAAAAGAATCCCCTGAAGTCCATTCACAAGCCATCAGCCATGTCCTGGTAGAGTCAAGCAATTATTCACAGCAAGAGAAAGTTAATGTAACAAATTTAACAGTCATGGTCTGCTTTAACTTCCCTGTCTTCATTTCTGGTGTAGTTCATGTAACATACATCAGTGCTGTTTATTAATAATCCAAGTGTTAGAGCAGGATCGTGTGCTTTGCCTCTGAAAGCTCTGACAAGGATCTCTGCAGTCACACCTGCTGAGGCTTGGCTGACAGGCACGGGGGCCCTGGAGCCCGAGCTGCCTCCCCAAAGGTGCGTGGCTGTGACTCAGTGTGAGCCTGGCAGTGTGAGCCAGGGCAGATCTGGGCTCTTTTTCTCCTGATGGCATTCAGAAAGCCTTGATGGCTTTCTCCAGAGCCATTCTCAACAAGCATGGCTGGAAAAGGGAGGTAATAGAGCCCGGGAGCTGTGTGAGCTCTGCAGTGCATGCCCAGGGTAAGGGGCTGGTGGGCATTTCTGCTGTGGGGCTCTGAAGGGTGCCAGGCCACCACTGCAAAGGTGCCTTTGCCCCTTGTGGCACTAAACCTTCCACAGCCCATTGCTGCAGGTACTTGAAGCTAAAAACTGGAGAGATTTGTTCTGTCAGCTTGTTCTGTACCAAAACCGTGTTTGTAGCATCTTTTGATGAGTTGGAGTGGATGTCTCATTTCAAGGAGATGTTGTTATGTTCAGACCCGTGCCCGCCGTGAGCCTGATTTGCAAACTGCAAGAATGAAGCTATTTTAATTCCTTCTCTGCTCTCAAAGCTCACAGCACCTCTTTGCTTGGAATTGTTTTTCCACACTTTATTTCGGTCCTGAGATGCCTGAAACAGATGATGCTGGCAAGGAGAATATTCTGCTCTGTCAAGTATTATAACCTTGTTTTGGTATCAGCGACTCATCTTGAGGAGGAGGCTAAAATTAATCCTAGCCCTGTTCCATCCAACAGCTTCATCTGGAAACTCAAACCAATGCAAATTGCAGAGGGGAGGTCACATGGAGGTATCAGATGATTACAAGCTGTTTCTCCTGGGTGCCTTCTCAGCTCTTCAGAATGTATCAGGAAAGTGCAGAATGAATCCAAACAAAAGCAGGCACACGCTTTGCTCTGCGCTTCAGAGGGTCTGTGAAGCTTTTGGTGCTGGCTGTGTAACAAACTGGGAGAGGGGGAGTGTGTCTGTGTGTGCAGCTGGCATCAGTACAGGGCTGTGATTCTGAAACCTGCCCCCATGTCTGCAGCAGATGATCACCGTGCTGGTGCTCCTGAATTCCTGTGCAGGGAGAGCAGGGGCTGCTCCAGCTCATTCCGTGTGCTTGTGCTGCTCCAGCCAAGTGGGAGTTAACGGAGTGGTTCTTGAGCTGACCTACATGAAAGGGTTCTGTCTAGTAGGTGTGTTTGTGCCAGACTGAAATTCAGGGTTGGTTTTCAGGGGAAAAGCTGCTGTGTGAGGAAATGCCACGTTTGGCAGCAGGAGAGGAGATTCTGGTCTGCCTTCCACCTGGAGGTGCAGACAAAACAGGCTGGAGCCACGAGCTCAGGCTCAGGGTGTGCACCTGGCCCAGCACCTACAGCACTCCTGAGCATCCTCCCTGTGCACAGCCTTGTTCCACAGGGCAGGGCTGTCCTTGCAGGGCAGCCTGGAAGCTCCTCAGGAGGAGCATGAGGGTGAGGGGGATGGCAGGGGGGTGGTGAGGTAGGGTCTGGCATTATTTCAGGGAACTATTTAAGCATATGTCCAGCTTGGCAAGTGAGAGGTCCTCTGAAGGCAATTGGACTGTGCTGTTGCTTAAAATAACATAAGAGGGCAGACTTCTTTCTTTTTTTAGTGTTTTTTTTGTTCCACATGGAACTGCAACCTCTGGGCTTGTGTGTGTAATGAGGAGCAGAGCAGGCAGAAATACACTTGTGGCACTTGCACCACTTCAGAGTGATTTGAAGCTTTGCCTGCAGTCAGGAGCTGTTGCTGGCATTGCTTTCTGGGGCACGTGGTGCCACTGATGGCCAAAACAAATCTGGCAGCTTTGGAGGCTCCTGGAGCTGACCCTTCCCAGGGACTGCTGGTGCAGAATTGGGGGAAGTTTGATGAGAAGGTGGCCATGGACAGGAGCTGCAGGGTGTTTGCATGGGCTTGAGGCTGTGTGTGGAGCAGATCCCAGAGCCTGGGGGTCCCTGGGGACCTTCTGCTTTTGCCAGCTCGCACAGTGATCGAGAGCCAGCAGTGACCCTGTTCCCAGGGGATCTCTCCTGGGGGATTTTCATACTCCTGGGATGCCAAGGAGGGTTTGAACTGCTGAGTAGAAAGGCTCAAGTGAAGCTGAACTTTCATGCCCTTGGAATGCTCAGTAACACAGAAATGGATGATCTTAAAAATCCTTTTTATACAGGAAAAATGACATAATGCTGTATTGAAAAAAATAGGTTACTAAACCTAGAAATGTTGGTAATGGTTCCCAGTGTCTCCAGTTCAGTAGTGATGAGAATCACAAGGTGGTAGGAGGAAGGGGATGAAAAGGCAGAATTAATGATGAATTATTGGGGGCTATTAAGCTCTAGAGGTATTTCCAGCAGTGTTGATTGTCTGTGTGATGACAGAGTTCCAAGAAGCTTCGGGCAGTGCTGTTTTGTTCTTGCACAGATCTGCTCACGTTGATGGCAGTGGGAATCTGTCTGAGGTGCAGAGTGCTCAGTGTGTCTTTGTGGCAGAGGTATTTTTAGCAGTACTGACCAGGTAATGTTCCAGTTCCTGCTGCTCACACACCAGGCTAGAGACCAACCAGCTTCTCCAGTGTTAAATCCTTTCAGAGCTCTCCCCTGTAGCCTTGGGTTCAGAGTAGAGTCCTGGCTGTGCTGCCCAAGCTTCAGCCTTCTGGGTGAGCTGCAGAACGGGGCTGTCGGTGTCCTGAGGCCAGAAATACCATGTGTCTGTACTGAAGTACTTTGTCGTGGTTTTTTAGATGCTGTTGGTTTTTTTGTTGTGGGTTTGTGTTTTTCTCCTTCCTTTCAAATTAGAAGGAAGCTGCTGTGATTCAGATAATTGCATCACCTGGGTTAATTGCCTTGTGTGGAAATTCATGTGTTTGCATGTTTCTCTTCATTTGAGATGAATGGGAGTGCTGCACTCTTGTCGAGTGGACTTTGAGGTAAATATGTATTTGAACTGCAACAGCTAGGAGCAGCGTGTAAGCAGGTTAGTAAAAATACTGAACAGAAATGGCATAATTCCTCCAGGGGTCTCAGAGCACACTGCCAAGGTGGTCATTTCATTGCTTCCTTATCTAAACAGGAGTGAGATGCAAAATTGTGTTGTGCCGATAGCTGCGGTAGGAATAGGATCTGAGACACCTCTACTGCTCATCTGATTCTTTTACAGCTCCAGGAAACACTGAAGGGAGGGACTGAACTCCTGGAGGAAACTTGGTGTAGACAGAGTACTCTAATGCCTGTTCCAGCATCTAGGACAGGGCAGTGACAAATGCACTGGCAGAAAGTTCTTGTGGAACTTGCAAAGCCCACTGTGAGCAGGGTGTAGCTGCCTGTGACCCTGAGGACATGTTAGGATATTCTGGTTAGGTGGCATTTCTAGGAGCTCTCTTTGGTTTCTGTTTGTGGAACAATAGCGTTTTCTGTTCTCAGTAATTTGCTGGACAAATAAATCTGTGTTCCTTCCAAGGGAAGAATTCAGTAACAGCACAGCTCAGTGCTGCAGTGCTGCAGTAGTGCAGTGCTGGGCAGAAAGAAGTTGTGGACTTGGTGGCTAAGTGGGAGCAGATATTACCATTACTCAGTGGCTCTTTCACTCTTTGTGGCTCTTCAGGACTGGGTTGGGTTGTGTTCTTTGCTTGTTTCATCTTTTGCACCATTTAATCTTCCAGAGGGGTTTTTCTGTCGGGGATCATTTCCTTTGACAGCAGTGTGCTGAGCAGTGGCATGGTGGGGTTTTTGTTTGTTTGGGTGGGGTTTTGTTTTTGTTGTTTTGCACAGGCTCAGGAAATAGGAGAGAAGAGGGAGGAGAGATGGGGATTTGAAATCTTTCATCTAAATTGAGCCATTGTGAATTTAGGATCTAGGGCAGAGTGTTAAAAAGAATTAATCATTAATGAACCAATAAAGAGTATTAAAAGACAAATTGGCTGAACTTTCCTGGCCTTTTTCATTTCCTTCTATGGAAACAAAGTCTAGAGTGCCAGATGATAAATAGCTCCAGTCCAGCTATTCTTGCAGGATTAACATTGTGAAATCACAAATAATGCAAGCATTTGCTTTTAGTGTGTTAACCGAATGAAAGCCTTTCCTTTTGTGCCTGGTTTATGTTCACATAGGCAGCCCAGAATAAACATCTGCCTTCAGAGCAGCCTAATTCCTGCTCTTGCTTCCTCCTCTGCTGTGCTTCCCAAGGAATTGAATAGGGGGCAGGGATCCTCAGCAGCAGTTCCTGTCCTGGTGTCAGGTCCTGCACCTCCAGCCAGGGCAGTTTGATCCTCTCTCTGGTGTTGGTGGTGTGGGGATGCAGGGTTTGGTGGGTAGGGATGCAGGGTGTTGGTGGTGTGGGGATGCAGGGTTTGGTGGTGTGGGGATGCAGGGTTTGGTGGTGTGGGGATGCAGGATTTGGTGGTGTGGGGATGCAGGGTTTGGTGGGTAGGGATGCAGGGTGTTGGTGGTGTGGGGATGCAGGGTTTGGTGGATTAGGGATGCAGGGTGTTGGTGGTGTGGGGATGCAGGGTTGGTGGTATGGAGGTACAGGGTTTGGTGGTGTAGGGATGCAGGGTGTTGGTGGTGTGGGGATGCAGGGTGTTGGTGGATTAGGGATGCAGGATTTGGTGGTGTGGAGGTGCAGTGACAGAGCTTCTGCAGGGAGCTCAGCCTTGGCGCTCACCACAGCTCCTGGAACTCACACTCAGAGGCAACTGAAATTCAAACCTGACAAACAGAATTCTCTGTGGGTCATTCAGGCACCTCGCATGTGGGAAGCTCATGAATACCTATCTCAGAGCATCGTTTGATTGAAAGAATAAATTTGAATTCTTGCTAGTTTGCTTTGTACCCAGCAAAACTGTGGGAAGAAACAACACAGGTTGTAGCTGTCTTCCTTCTCTTCCTCCTCCTCCCAGCCCACATGAGCTCCAGTGGAATTCTCAGATGGAGTCTGATGCATTCCCCATCTCTGAGAGTCAGAAAAGACAAAATAGCTCTTTTCCTCCCTTACACCCTGGAAGTTTTCCATCATTATCGACAGGAATGTGAATGCTGTTGCTTCCCTCTGAGGAACAGGACAGTTCCACTGCTGTGATAAATCAGTGTCTCTGTGACAGTGGGAATTGGGAATGTTTTGCATTTTGCCATTTTGCTTTCTGCCTCTCTTTGGATGGGTGTCAGCATCTCAGTCCTTAGAGAGATGGGCTGGGTGCTGAGAAGGGCCCTGCCCCGAGCTCAGGCTGAGCCAGCAGGTGCTTGTGATCCTCAGTGTCTGTGCCACCCATCATGTGCCTTCCCAGCAAAGGGCACTTGGCTCCCTGAGCCCCTGGCTGGGACACGGAGCTCTGCCCTGCCTGGGAGACACGTGGCTCCAGGGGAACCTGCTCAGGTGGAGCCCAGAGCTCTCTGGGGGTGAACTGCCCAGGGCAGAACCAGGATGGAGAGCTGGAATGGGTCAGGGCAGAGCCAGGATGGAGAGCTGGAATGGAGAGCTGGAATGGGTCAGGGCAGAGCCAGGATGGAGAGCTGGAATGGCTCAGGGGGAGAACCAGTCTGGAAAGGGCTCAGGGCAGAGCCAGGATGGAGAGCTGGAATGACTCAGGGGGAGAACCAGTCTGGAAAGCTGAAAGGGCTCAGAGGGAGAGCCAGGCTGGAAAGGGCTCAGTGAGGCACTCCCTGGCTTGCAGCGATGTCAGAGTGGATCAGCAGATCCAGGTGTTCCCCCGAGTTCTGTGTTCTCAAGGGTCGGAAGTATTTAAGGGCAAAGAGGATTGAGGTTTTATGGTAGGACTTGGTCTCTTGCCCTCTGAGGGTTCCCGTGTGGTGTGGGAGATCTGGCAGTGGGAGCAAGCTGAAACTCAAATGTGCTTCTGAATGATGCTCATTATTCTTGTTGAAAGAAAGAAAGGCAGCAGATGCAAGCCTACGAGTTGAAATTGCATTTACTGTTACCTTACAAATGTGTGTTAATCCTTCCCTGTGCAGCCTTTCACACATCCAGGTGATAAACTGAGCTCAAAGCTTTCATCATGATAATGATAGTGATGGCAGCATATAGAGGGAAGAATGAAGGATGGTGATGCCAGAGACTCTGTTATAATACTGCTTATTACTTGTAGGACTTATTTAAAATGTAGTGATCAAGCGTCAGTAGCTGGTAATGGAATGCATTCTTCAAATCTCAGTGGTTTGGGTCAGGGGGCCTGCTGGGCCGAGGAGGTGCACGTGTGCTTGTGTGTGTGTAACATGTCTGTGGTGCTGCTAGAGCTGGTGTGTAAAGAAAAGGAAGAAAAGCCTGTTCTCATGTGCCCCAGAAGCGTGGAAGGCGTTTGCAGTGACGCTGTGGTGTAAAGCAGACTGAAAAAAGATGCTGCACTCACTCACAGTTGTGGCTGCTAGCGGGAGGCGTTACTGGGGATTTATGCAGCGTGTCTGGAAAGCCGTGAGGCTGCAGAGATGGAATTCATCAGGCCCTGCGAGGGGCTGCGGGGCCTGCGAGGGGCTGCAGGGCCTGGGAGAGGCTGCGGGGCCTGCGAGGGGCTGCGGGGCCTGCGAGGGGCTGCGGGGCCTGGGAGAGGTTGCTCTGGGGACAGCAGTGTCCTGTCAGAGAGCTGGAGAGCTGCAGCCATGTGCCAGGGCAGCAGACACACCTGCCCTGCCCCTCTGCTCTCCTGGCAGAGCCTGTGCCTGCTGCAGGGCTGCTCCTGTTCCGCTGCATGGCAGCGTGCTGCAGGGCTGCTTGCTGAGGGGCTGTTCCTGTTCTGCTGCAGGGCTGCTTCTGTTCCCGCTGCACGGCTGCCAGCTGAGGGGCTGCATGGCTGCCTGCTGCAGGGCTGTTCCTGTTCTCTGCAGGGCTGCCTGCTGCATGGCTGTTCCTGTTCCGCTGCATGGCTGCCTGCTGCAGGGCTGTTCCTGTTCCACTGCAGGGCTGCCTGCTGAGGGGCTGTTCCTGTTCTCTGCATGGCTGCCTGCTGAGGGGCTGCTCAGCACCTCGGGGGCTGTGCCGTGGTTAATTCAGGTTTAATGGGACACAGTAACAGGGGATGTGGAGTCCGTGCATTGGCTCTCAGTGTCTCCCCAGAGGCAGAGGGCAGCAGGAAGGGGCCCGGGTGCCAGGAGCAGCAGTGCCTGGCACTGGGCCTGTGCCCCCTCTGCAGCCTTGGCAGTGTGGGGCATGCACTGAGCCCCAGGGCTCACCAGCCCCTCACTGCACACAGACTCTTCAGCCTGAGCTGCCCACGCCTTGCCCAGGCTGGGCAGTGCCTGCAGGGTGAGCTGTGCCCTACCTTGGCACGGGGGGCGAGCTGTGCCCTGCCCTGGCACGGAGGGTGAGCTGTGCCCTTCCCTGGCACGGGGGGTGAGCTGTGCCCTGCCCTGGCACGGGGGGCGAGCTGTGCCCTGCCCTGGCACGGAGGGTGAGCTGTGCCCTGCCCGGGCCTGGCACGGAGCAGGGGGGGCACAGGTGAGCTTGGGGTGTCCCTGTCCCCCTGAGGGACACACGGGGCATGGGTGTGAGGCTGGAGGCTCAGCAGGGCAGGGGGCTAACAGCAGAGCAGGGCCAGAGGGCAGCGGAGCCAGGCTGAGCTCAGGAGAGGCCAGCATTGCCTCTCTTGGCTGGCTGCTGCTGGAAATGTGCACACAGATCACACTTGAGTGCTTTTCCGGAGATTTGCTGTTTTGTAAGCGCTTGGAGGATGGCTCAGCAAGCTCTGAGGAAATGAGCTGGGGCCCTGGGAGGCACAGGCTGGCAGAGCTGCCCGTGTGTGTCACACACGGGCACCGCGTTGGCACCTCGGTGCCCGGGCAGGGTGAGAGGCTGGAGAGCCTCCTGCACGGAGCAGAGGTACAGAAAACACCCAAACACCCCAAACACCCCACCCCTCCTGCCTCAGCACACTGAGGGCATCTCTGAGGCTGTGCCAGAGCAGGAGCTTGGTTTAAATTGAATTTTTCCTCCCTGTTGCACTGTGGATGGAGCCTGCACTGTGTAAGCTCTCAGCCAAGGAAGGATTTGGCATCATGTGGGCAAGTGCCTTTTGTTCAAAGGATTGCAGTTTGCATACTCAACGAAAAGAATCTTCCTTTTATTTGGACAGGATCAGTGAAAACTTCTTGAATTGCCTTTTAAAAATCATTTTTTAAAAGGAACTTGTCAAGCTACCAAGAAAAAAAAAAACAGCAGGTAGAGCATGCAACAAAATACAAAGAAGTAAAAAATAACTTCAAAAGCTGCATGTGAAAATTTCAGTCTTTGAGCATCTTTTTCATTATTTATGTGACAGGAAATCTTCTTTTTTTCTTTTTTTTTTTTTTTTTTTTGTTCATCTTCCCTCTCTCCTCTTCTCTCCACTGGATCTGTGGGGAAAAAAGATAAAAATTTGGTTCTGAGGAGTAAATTTTTAATTACGTTCCTTTTTGAACTCTGCATAACAGATCGCAAAATAAAACTAAGAAAACAAAATAGAGGAGGGGGTCCCAGCTCTCGTGGCTGGAAGATGGATAGAATTTACTGTCTCTGGTAATATGTAAGGGATGAAACGTGTTCTGACATTTCTGTAGCAGTGTTTAAAACAGTGCTGGGCACCAGTCAGGCTGGCAGTGAGTGGGGCAGGTCTGGGTCCCTTGTTCAGAGCCCTTTCCCCAGGGCTGTTCTGGGGACTCAGTGCTCTGCTCTGCAGCCCTGCTTCCCTTTCCCCATGGCTGTTCTGGGGACTCCATGCTCTGCTCTGCAGCCCTGCTTCCCTTTCCCCGTGGCTGTTCTGGGGACTCCATGCTCTGCTCTGCAGCCCTGCTTCCCTTTCCCCATGGCTGTTCTGGGGACTCCATGCTCTGCTCTGCAGCCCTGCTTCCCTTTCCCCGTGGCTGTTCTGGGGACTCCATGCTCTGCTCTGCAGCCCTGCTTCCCTTTCCCCAGGGCTGTTTTGGGGACTCCATGCTCTGCTCTGCAGCCCTGCTTCCCTTTCCCCAGGGCTGCTCTGGGGACTCCATGCTCTGCTCTGCAGCCCTGCTTCCCTTTCCCCAGGGCTGTTTTGGGGACTCCATGCTCTGCTCTGCAGCCCCTGCTTCCCTTTCCCTGGGATTTGGAGTGGCCCCGAGCCTCCCTTCACCCACAGGCAGGCTGGGGACACCACTGTGAAAAGGGTGCAATTCCTTTCATAAAAAACAAAGGTTCTAAGGTTATCTTAAAATTTATAATGTCTAAGTTAGCTATTTTTATTTAAAAACCAAGAAAACAGGCAAATACTTCAACAGTTCTGAAACAGAATTGTTCTGTTTTGGTACATGGAACAAACAGAAACTGTCTTAGAAATCAGTTTAATGTTAGACTGTTTCCTAGTGTGGCATTTTTTTCTTTGCTGCAGTTCAGGAAATTAGGGCATGCCTGGGGAGGGCCTGAAGAGTTGGAGAGGCAGTTTGTGCTTTCTGTGATGCTCTGAGTCTGGGTAGTCTGTGTGGTTTGGTGAAGGCAGAGGTGTGTGCACTGGGACAGCCTTGAGCTCCTCATGCAGTTATAGATTGATGGCAGTGGGAAATAAGTGTGATACAGAGGGAACTGTTTCAACCCCACATGTGCTATGCTTGTGAAAAAGTATTCCAGTGTAGCAGGTGATAATTTCCTTAATTCCCTTCCCTGAACAGTAAAATCTGAGGAAATGTTTATAGCTGAAAAGTTAGAATTCTGCTTTCTTTCAGGAAGATGATGGTTATTCCTCTCCAGTGTTTTATTTGACAAGATCTGCAGTGTGTAGATACTTAAAATTTCTCTTTGATTTCTAGAAATTGTCTTGTGGCCATGCCTTCTGCTCTGATTCCTGAAGGACTTGTTACTTTTGAGTAATTGGCATGTGGCATAGCTCGGAGCAACCCTAGGACAGGTGTCAAAGAAACAACGTTTGTTTCCTTGTCCTGTTTGTATCAGATCACGGAGCTTGAGGACTGCTGGAATTTTTCTTTAGCTCCTGCAGTGAAGCCCGGAGCTGTCCTGCTGCCAGGGGTCAGTGTGTGTGTGTAGGATGGTCTCTGGCTCTGAGCACTGCTGAGCACAGCCTGCTGCTCACTGCCCTGGGTCTGCCGTGCACAGAGGGATTGGCACCAGCTGTGGATTCAGTTTTGTCTTTCAGACATTCTTTCAAAGTCATTAACTATCCCTTCTCCTACTCTTACATTTCTTCCACCTTCTGTTGTACAGGAGGATGCATTCCCCACTGAGGGCAGGGTGAGGGTGGGAGGGTTACTGTGCTCCAACAGGGCCTGGAGTGAGTCACAGACCGACTGCTGCTGGTGCACAGTGCTGGGAGGCAAAGCTGCACTGCTGGGTTGGAAGCTACAGATTCTGTCACTGCCTGAGTCTGTGTCTTAGTGTACCAACTTCTTCCCAAAATACTCAAAATGGTGATAAGCTCTGGAGAGATGGATTAACTTTGTCTTCTCCTTGTTTTGCTTCCAAAGGGTATCATGGTTTGTCGTGTCCTATTTGCCAGGCATCAAATGGTTCAGAAGGTGATTTTAATTCATTTCAGTTTTCCTGCTGCACTTTTGACATTTCCTGAGTAATACAGTATGTGAGAGGGCTTGAAGTGAAACTTGATTCTATAAATATCCTCCCAGTTTTAGTAAAAGGGCAGGCTGCACAGGCAATTGCACTGGAGGGGCTTTGCCTTGTCCCCCACCCTTCTGTCAACCCAACACAGCGCTGAGCCCTCCTTGCTTTGCAATGTGGATTTCATGGCAGCTTCAGGAGCTGCAAATAAATGGTGTGGAGAGCTTCCCTTCACTGAGGGCTGTGTTTGTCTTGTGTTTGTGCTGCTCCACACAGCCTGGCCCAGCTGCAGGCACTGGGGAGCCAGCCTGGCAGTGTTTTCTTGCCTGCTCAGTGCCAGTGGTTTCCTCGTGCCCTCTGTGCTCTCTGCACCCTGCTTTCCTTCCTGCACCTGCTGTTCTCAGTGCTCAGCACATCCCCTCAGCCACTGCCTCACCTGTGCAGCTGCTGTCTCACCTGTGTGCAGTCACTGCCTCACCTGTGTGCAGTCACTGCCTCACCTGTGCAGTCACTGCCTCACCTGTGCAGGCACTGCCTCACCTGTGTGCAGGCACTGCCTCACCTGTGTGCAGCCACTGCCTCACCTGTGTGCAGTCACTGCCTCACCTGTGCAGGCACTGCCTCACCTGTGTGCAGCCACTGCCTCACCTGTGCAGGCACTGCCTCACCTGTGTGCAGGCACTGCCTCACCTGTGTGCAGGCACTGCCTCACCTGTGTGCAGCCTCTGCCTCACCTGTGTGCAGGCACTGCCTCACCTGTGCAGTCACTGCCTCACCTGTGCAGCCTCTGCGTCACCTGTGCAGCCTCTGCCCCTCTGGGCCATTTGTTGTTGTTTGCCAGCAGCTGGAGTCCTGCTGGACTGTGGAGTGATTCCTCCTTTCTCACAGTCACAGTCTGCTCTGTGTCAGGTCTTTGAGACCATTTCATGCTCTAGATGAAGGAATTTCTAATACTGTGTTTCTGTCTGGAATTTTACTGGGGAAAAAAATCTCAAACTCTCACAGATGGCATTTACCAGAAGTGCCCTTGCCCGGGGCATGGGCAGGTTGTGCATGAGGAGTGGTGCTGTGTGGGTCAGCATGGATGGGAGCTCTGTCTGGTCACTTCTCCACCTGCATTTCCTGCAGAGCCAGTGAGCAGAGGATGCTGTGGGGACTGAGCAGGCATTTGTGTCAGCCAGCAACAAGTTCAGCACGGCCTCTGCCACATCATGCCCTGGGCAGAGAAACCATTTGGAAAAATTGTGTGCAAGGAATAACACATTACTCCTTTCCTCAGTCTAGTTAGTCCATGAAAAATCAATATGACCGATGATAGCCTTAAATGTGAAAGAATCTCAGCAGAAAGGAAAATACTTCCTTTAAACATAATAAAACAGAACCCCCTGAGGTTATTTCAAACAACCAGGCAGCTAAAGGCAGGGCAAGGATGCAGAAAAATCCAGAGCACACAGTTTCTTCCCTGGCCTACAGGACAATGGGCTTCACTTGCTCCTTATTTCATCTATTATGAGGGAGATTATTTTCTTTTTTCTGTTTGGTAAATTGCTCTGGCCAGGGCAGTTCTGTGCCCTGCTGGGCTGGTGCTGGGCTCGGAGCTCTGGCCCGGGTCTGCCCTGGAGCTCAGGAGCCCCAAAGCCGTGGGGCTGTTTCTGCAAACACAAAGGCAGGGAGGGCACTGTGCTTCTCCTGAGTGCAGCCTTGTCCCCGTGCTGTGCCTGCTCTGAAGCCACTGGAGGTGGCATCGTGCTGCTGGCCAGGCTGTGCTGCCACAGAGCCCCCTGGCACTGCGGGCTGTGCCCTGTCCCTGGGCTGTGCCCTGTGTGGGCTGTGCCCTGTGCCTGGGCTGTGCCCTGTGCCTGGGCTGTGCCCTGTGTGGGCTGTGCCCTGTCCCTGGGCTGTGCCTGTGCCTGGGCTGTGCCCTGTGTGGGCTGTGCCCTGTCCCTGGGCTGTGCCCTGTGTGGGCTGTGCCTGTCCCTGGGCTGTGCCCTGTGTGGGCTGTGCCCTGTCCCTGGGCTGTGCCCTGTGTGGGCTGTGCCCTGTGTGGGCTGTGCCCTGTCCCTGGGCTGTGCCCTGTGCCTGGGCTGTGCCCTGTGTGGGCTGTGCCCTGTCCCTGGGCTGTGCCCTGTGTGGGCTGTGCCCTGTCCCTGGGCTGTGCCCTGTCCCTGGGCTGTGCCCTGTGTGGGCTGTGCCCTGTCCCTGGGCTGTGCCCTGTGTGGGTTGTGCCCTGTCCCTGGGCTGTGCCCTGTGTGGGCTGTGCCCTGTGCCTGGGCTGTGCCTGTCCCTGGGCTGTGCCCTGTGTGGGCTGTGCCCTGTGTGGGCTGTGCCCTGTCCCTGGGCTGTGCCCTGTCCCTGGGCTGTGCCCTGTGTGGGCTGTGCCCTGTCCCTGGGCTGTGCCCTGTCCCTAGGCTGTGCCCTGTCCCTGGGATGTGCCTGTGCCTGGGCTGTGCCCTGTGCCTGGGCTGTGCCCTGTCCCTGGGCTGTGCCCTGTCCCTGGGATGTGCCTGTGCCTGGGCTGTGCCCTGTGCCTGGGCTGTGCCTGTCCCTGGGCTGTGCCCTGTGTGGGCTGGCAGGGGTTTGCAGGTGCCACTGGATGCCCACAGAGCCCGGTGACACTGCAGGCTGTGCCCAGTGCAGGCTGGCAGGGGTTTGCAGGTTCCCCTGGATGCCCAATGAATGCCCACAGAGCCCAGTGACACTGCAGGCTGTGCCCTGTGCAGGCTGGCAGGGGTTTGCAGGTGCCCCTGCAGGTGGAGATGCTCACCTGCCATGGGTTAAACACTTGTGTCAGGCTGCTCCTGCCAGGGGACACCACTGCCCACGCTGCTGTCACATCTCTGGGCTTGGCACGCTGCACTCTTTGGGAGGAGATGGCAGCCTGACAGTGTCCCTTAGAATAAAACAGAACTATTTTAATTATATTTAGTATTAGTCCTGCATAGACACAAATGCCAGCATGATTTATATCATTTAGCAGTATGTTCCTCTCTGCTGAATTATGTGTAATTGTGTAGACATGGTCACTTTAAATATTTGATGGGCTTGTGTAATGTAAGACAGAGTGCAGCCTGTAGGACCAGCAAGAAATCTGGCTGTATGACTTTTATTTAATTTTCTTTCAGTAGTTCAGTAAATCATTTCAGCTGGATTTGAACATCAGAATGAGCTCATGGTTAGAGGGCAGCCTGCTGCTGTAGTTCTGCATGGACGAGTCAGGTGCTTGGAGAGGAGCTGTGCCCGGGTTGGGGCTGGCAGCTGATGAGGAGTATCTGAGCTGTTTGCTGCCTCAGGGGCAGTGTGGGGACAGCTCTGAGCTGGGGAGCAGCTTTGTGACGAGGCAGGGTTGTGTCTTCTGGAAAACACAGACTTGCCAAAGGAGAGGTGCTTTAATGAAGCAGGAAGGTTCCTTTGGCCAGCAGTGTCATTTGCTGCTCTCTGACCTGTCGGCAGGATTCTGTTCCTGCAGCACTTCCTCTTCCTGTCCCTGCTTATGAGAAAACAGCTCGGACAGCTGCACCTCTGCCCTGGACAGTGCATGCAGCTGGGGCTGGTGGGGGTGACTGAAAATGGCAAAAGGCTCAGTGTGAAAGGGAGTCATCCCTCTGGGAGAGGTGGTCAGGGTGAAAGGCAGTCATCCTTCTGTGAGAGGTGGTCAGGGTGAAAGGCAGTCATCCTTCTGTGAGAGGTGGTCAGGGTGAAAGGGAGTCATCCCTCTGGGAGAGGTGGTCAATGTGAAAAGGAGTCATCCTTCTGTGAGAGGTGGTCAGGGTGAAAGGCAGTCATCCTTCTGTGAGAGGTGGTCAGGGTGAAAGGCAGTCATCCTTCTGTGAGAGGTGGTCAGGGTGAAAGGGAGTCATCCTTCTGTGAGAGGTGGTCAATGTGAAAAGGAGTCATCCTTCTGTGAGAGGTGATCAATGTGAAAAGGAGTCATCCTTCTGTGAGAGGTGATCAATGTGAAAAGGAGTCATCCTTCTGTGAGAGGTGATCAATGTGAAAAGGAGTCATCCTTCTGTGAGAGGTGGTCAGGGTGAAAGGGAGTCATCCCTCTGTGAGAGGTGGTCAGGGTGAAAGGGAGTCATCCCTCTGTGAGAGGTGGCCAGGGTGAAAGGGAGTCATCCCTCTGTGAGAGGTGGTCCCTGTGTTTTAGGTCAGGGTGAAAGGCAGTCATCCCTCTGTGAGAGGTGGCCCCTGTGTTTTAGGTCAGGGTGAAAAGGATTCACTCCTCTGTGAGAGGTGGCCCTGTGTTTTAGGTCAGGGTGAAAGGGAGTCATCCCTCTGTGAGAGGTGGCCCTGTGTTTTAGGTCAGGGTGAAAGGCAGTCATCCCTCTGTGAGAGGTGGTCCCTGTGTTTTAGGTCAGGGTGAAAGGCAGTCATCCCTCTGGGAGAGGTGGCCCCTGTGTTTTAGGTCACCTCCTTGCAGTCTGCAGTTCTCACTGGCTGTGGGGCCTGGTTCAGTGAGGTGCTGAATTCTCCTGCAGTGTAAAATGCACAGAGGATGCTCAGCAGCTTTGCAGGCTCTGATCTCTGACTGACACTGTGCATGGCTCATAGCTCACCTGATTTTTTCATGGTCATTTGCCTTGTAAAAAAAAAATAAATCTGCCCTCTCTATCGAGAGACAATATTTGTGTTTATTTGCAGGATGTTAAGTCAGATGTCGTCCTTGTCAGGTGTTGCCTCTGCTCATGTCAGAGGTGGTTGAATATGACTCAGTCCAGTGAGATATTTAATACCAGCCTGTCTGAAGTGCAGTGACCACAACAGCTGCTCATTTTTCCCTGGGACAACACAAAATGTCCCACTAACATGCTTTTCATTTGGAATTGTCTGGCTGGGGATTTCTGATCTCTTCTGATTTTATCTGAATGGAAGTTTGTAGTTGCTCAGGTAGATTGCTGGAGTTGTAAAGCACCGTGTAAATAAAACAGCTGTCCACCCAAAGAGCCTCTGCAGGAAGCGTGTAAATAGATTATAGTAAGGGTTTTTAGGAAGCTCAGCTGTATCTCAGCTTAAGCTCTATTTTTTCCTTTTTTTCCTTTTATATCTTCCTTTCAGGCCATGTGTGGCATAGGAGCCTTTTGAGGCTGATGCAGAACTCGACTGTGTCACCTCGTGTCTGCTCTGTTGACAAAACCTTGTTATTGTGGGTGACCACAATGGAACTGAGTAGATCCAGGGCTTTGCATCTTGCTTTGACAAAGCAAGGGAAGATCAAACCCTCCATGCTATCAAAGAAACGAAATACTTCCCAGTCTACTTGAGTTGATAAATCTGTACTCACAGGCCTTTTGGTTATTTGTGCAGCCTTTTCTAGAGGGATAAAACAGATCATAATTTGATACAATTGCAGCCTAATACTCTGCTTTACTTGGAGTGAACGTCCAGATTCTGTTATCAGCAGCTTTGATTTCTCTGAAATCATCAAGGCTGGCTCTGCAGAATGAGTTGTAATAGCTGAGAGCTGTAGTGGGAGGAGGGCACAGGGCTGCAAAAGCTCCTGCAGCTCAGGCTCCTGCTGTGGCCCTGCTGTTGGAGCAGCCCCTGTGACCCCAAACCCTCCACCCAGAGGAGAGCATCCCCCTGGGGCTGCTGCCCTTCCCCTTCAGCAGAGCCCTGCAGCAGCTGCTCCTTGGGCTGGGGCTCTGTCCTGGCAGGGCAGGCTGTGCCAACCCCATCCTGGCAGGGCAGGCTGTGCCATCTCCACCCTGGCAGTGCCATCCCCATCCTGGCAGGGCAGGCTGTGCCATCCCTCCCCACCCTGGCAGGGCAGGCTGTGCCAACCCCATCCTGGCAGGGCAGGCAGTGCCATCCCTCCCCACCCTGGCAGGGCAGGCAGTGCCATCCCTCCCCACCCTGGCAGGGCAGGCAGTGCCATCCCTCCCCACCCCTGGCAGGGCAGGCTGTGCCATTCCCATCCTGGCAGGGCAGGCTGTGCCAACCCCACCCTGGCAGGGCAGGCTGTGCCATCCCCATCCTGGCAGGGCAGGCTGTGCCATCCCCACCCTGGCAGTGCCATCTCCACCCTGGCAGTGCCATCCCCACCCTGGCAGGGCAGGCAGTGCCATCTCCACCCTGGCAGTGCCATCTCCACCCTGGCAGTGCCTGGGCTGTGTCCTGTCCTTTGCTGAGAGACATTTGGTGTCTCAGCCCAGCCTGGGGGTTTGCTGTGCCCTCCCCTGCTGCCAGCCCATTGTGTGGGCACTGTCCCAGCCCATTCTGTGGGCACTGTCCCAGCCTTTCACCTCTGCCCCTTGCCCTGCTGTGGGCACTGTCCCAGCCCATTCTGTGGGCACTGTCCCAGCCTTTCACTTCTGCCCCTTGCCCTGCTGCTCCTGCCAGGCTGCTCTGCTCGGTGTTGGTGAGGCCGTGTATAAATGCTTCATGTGCTTTCTGTTCCAGGAAATTCAATTTCCCTCCTCCTCACACGGGCTGCCAAATGATCCCAGCTGCTGGGAAGACTTAAAATCCAAAAGCCCTTTTGATGAGTTGCATGGGTGAAGGCCCTTTGGATTAGAGCCAAACAAATGGTGTGTTTTGGCTTGTGGGCTGTGGAGAAATACTGGAGACAAAGATGGCAGATAGGGAAATGCATAAATTGAAGAGGTTTTTGGGCAGTTATCAACTAAGGAATAATAACTTTGAGAAGTTATGAAGGGTTGAACAAAATATTTTGCACAGATAATTTTTTTATTTTGGGTCTGACCTTTAAACAAATCTAATAAACCTCAGAATTGTTGCCATTTGGAATCAAAAGACAAAATATCAAATCCTAATTTTGAATGTCTTTTGTTAATTTTAATCGATACTTTTCCTTGGAAAAGTTGGTCTGAAAAATATCACCTACTGCTTCTGATGCCAGACAGCATATTTTCTGAGACATTTGTGTTTTGACAAAGCAAGCTCTGTCATACAGTTTGGTTTCGCATATTTTTATACCAACATTTAAATGTTGGGCTTGAACTGCTCAGCTGTAAGAAAATACATTTATAATCTCCTTACAGTCATAGATTCTTGCACGCTGAAAGAATTGGTTAGAATAATTTGTAACTCTTCCAGATAATTTTAAATAATACATGGTTTGGAAGAAAAAAGGAATGGCAAACAGAAGCTCAGAAAGAAGCTTTTCATCTGATCATGTGAAAAGCAAGAGCAGAGCTCCAGCAGAGCTTGCCAGTGGCTGAATGCTGCTGATGGAAGGATCCCACACTTGGATTTGAACCCGTTGGCCAAACGTGCTGCATAGGTGGCCAAAAGAACCAATTCTCCTTTTAGACAAAACACCTGTCCCTGCTGCCTCCAGGCTGTGCTGCTGATTCCTCTTGGCAGCAGAAGGGATAGAACGAGTGTGCTCTATTTTAAAAAGTACTTTTGTCACTGCAGTAGTCTATTCTTACCTTCCAGATGCACCTCTCAGTCCTTTTCCTGACAGTCCCTGCTGCAGCCTGGGTGTGCATCCCCCTGGCTGCAGTGCTCCCAGCTGGGACCCAGCTCTGGGACCTGCAGTGCTCCCAGCTGGGACCCAGCTCTGCCTGGGGCAGAGCCTTTGGGCAGCAGGAGCAGGGGGTGTGGGAGCTGAGTGTGCCCTGGGCAGCAGGAGCAGGGGGTTTGGGAGCTGTGTGTGCCCTGGGCAGGGCAGGAGCAAGGGGTGTGGGAGCTGAGTGTGCCCTGGGCAGGGCAGGAGCAGGGGGTGTGGGAGCTGAGTGTGCCATGGGCAGCAGGAGCAGGGGGTGTGGGAGCTGAGTGTGCCCTGGGCAGCAGGAGCAGGGGGTTTGGGAGCTGTGTGTGCCATGGGCAGCAGGAGCAGGGGGTGTGGGAGCTGAGTGTGCCATGGGCAGCAGGGGCAGGGGCTTTGGGAGCTGAGTGTGCCCTGGGCAGGGCAGGAGCAGAGCTGGGTTTGTTTGGTGTGTTTGGCTGGGCTCTGTGTGTGCCCTGGGCAGCAGGAGCAGAGCAGGGTTTGTTTGGTGTGTCTGGCTGGGCTCTGTGTGTGCCCTGGGCAGCAGGACCAGGGGGTTTGGGAGCTGTGTGCCATGGGCAGAGCAGGAGCAGAGCTGGGTTTGGTGTGTCTGGCTGGGCTCTGTGTGTGCCCTGGGCAGCAGGAGCAGAGCAGGGTTTGTTTGGTGTGTCTGGCTGGGCTCTGTGTACACCCTGGGCAGGACAGGGCTGGGCAGGGCAGCCCTGGCACCAGCTGCAATGGGAATGAGTCTCTGGGGCACTCCAGGTGCTGCCTGGGGTCTGCACAGACCGTGGGCTCCCGAGTGCCCGTGCTGGGACCTCTCCTGTCTGAAACACGAGCAGAAAGTTGGGTGCAGTTATTTCCCCAGAGACTCCTCTGTAGGGAGTGAGGCCTCGGGGCTGTGCTGCCTGTGGTACAGCAGGGGCTGGCAGGGTTTGGGGTTGTTTGATCTGGACTCTTGCCATAACCATGTTTCAGTAGAAATAGCCATTGTTTCAGAAGAAAGCTGTCAACAGGCTTGTTTTAATTCCTTTGTGTGAACACGTGTTTGTGACAGTCACTCACCTCCAGGATGCACAGAACACACACATGAATGCAGCCAGAGCAAGTGAAGTGATTTATTGGAGCAGATATTCTTAGGAGAACGAGCTGGTGATTTGCATGGGGCTAAAATGTTTTCCACCTCGGAGGGTGACCAAAGAAGTCCAGACCCCAGCTGGGGCTGGGCAGGAAGGACAGAAGGTAGAAGAGCTTTCTTGCTTTGTCCTTTCTTTTCCAAGCCTCAAGTCAAGATCTTAAATTCCCTCCTTTGCATGTGTGTGCCAGGAGGAATGTAATTACTGAAGTGATAAGAACATTGATTAATGCTGCCCGGGCTGTTGATAACACCTATTGAAAAGGTGAAGGTTTTCCAGTGTGCACACTCCTGTGGTATTATATTGGAACGCGTAGTCAAGAATTCAGCATTTTCCTCATGACTCCTGGTGTGTTGAGTCATCACACGAGCTTCTGTTTGCTCTTTATTATTCATTTATTTCATTACGTTACTTGAAATGACTTGGAAGAAAGGGTATCAAAAGCCTCTAGCTCTTTGATTCAGTATGTTCTCTTTTCCCTAAAAAAAATATTTCTATTTACTAAGCAGCGAGCATCCGCACAGTGCCAGAGCTGAGCTGGAAATAGAACAGTGACTTCACCAGCAGTTTTATAATGGAAAAACTGCAGTTAGCATAGATTTTGCAATGCATGTAGAGCAGTGTGAACAGCTTTGCAATGACTGAAACTTCATAATTATATCAACATGAGGAACGAGCCAGTATTTAGATGCAGAGTCAGTTCTTTGTTGCTTTCTTCCTGGAAGTCCCAGGGCCATAAGAATTTAACAGTCTGTGAATAAATAACTGCTATTTAGCTCATCAGAGATGGTGTTGCAATTCTTACTGACTCTGAACTTGCTTAAAGCTCCTAGATTTAATAGGAAAACTGCAGTTGCAACTACATAATTGTCTGGATAACTATTATTGCTTGTAATAACATTACTCACAGTTTAATACTCGTGGTAATATAGAGTGTACTTGATTCTGGGGCAGAGCAGTGACATATAAAAGCATCCTCTTCAGTTAAATTCTAGGAGACAGAAAATTTTTAGAATGTTGGAGGGAGCTATTACATAAGGACAAATATTTACCTAATGTAATCAAACTCCTCTTTAAATCAGAACAATAGTGGGAGTGCAGTTACTATGGTTCTGTATAATTTTGTGCTATATTTGACAGAGTTTGGCAGGACTAAAGCCACAGCTGATCATCTGATTTTGAAAGGGAAGAGAGGAATCTGTTGGGTTTGCATTCCCGATCTGTCCTCAGGATGATGGCACAGGCTCTCCTGCTAGCCCTGGGCAAGGAAGCACAATCCCAGTGACCAGTGACCAAAATCACCTTCAGCACTGCAGGGCTGTGATGTGAGTGGGGTTTTGGATCCCTGCCTTTGGATCCCTGTCCTCCTGCTCTGGTTCCTGCCTCAGCCTCTGTGCCCGTGTCCCCAGCAGTGCTGTGGGGTGTCAGCTCCTGCTCTGCCCCAGCCCTGGTCCCTCTGGGCTGCCTCCAGCCCCTGGGCATGTCCCAGAGGGCTTCCTGAGGCTGGGCAGAGCTGTGGCTGGAGTGTTCTGAGTTACACCCTGGAATTACTGAGCCCCAGCTGGCACTGCACGAGGTCCTGTCCCCCTGGGCTTTCTGGGGTGCAGGAGCAGTGATGGACAGAGGGACACTGAAACAAGGGTGGATTTCTTGGTGTGCCTTTATGGGGGGCTGTATTCATGTTTTGAATTAATCTTTTGCAGTTAGACTAAATGTGAGTTCTGCTTCTTGTTTCAGGCTTTGAACACGAGTGTGCAGTAATTGGTGGGAGGTAATTAGCACAATGACAGTAAATCAGTAAATCTGAGATGGCACAGAGTCTTTGTGTGCTTCATGCCCAACCTTTCACAGACCATTTCGTGCTCCAGCACTGCAAACACAGAAGTGCAGGAGGGACACTCCAACCTTCCCTGACAGCGCATGGGCTCATGTCTGCTGGTGTCCCACCTGTGTCTGTGTCACATCCTGTGTCCCCTTGCCCTGGAAGGCACAGAGGGGTTGCTGGCAGTTTGGGCAGTGCCAGGATGATGATTTACCATCCTGGGGCAGGCTGTGCCCAGCAGCACTTTGGGTGCTTTGGGAGCCTCTGGCAGCCTTGGCCCCTGGTGTCTGTGCCCCAGACAGGCTGGGCTCCTGCAGGGCACCTGGGCTCTCTCTCTGTGCCTGCTTTCTGCTGTCCCCCGTGCCAGCCCTTTGCCCAGGCTCTGTTCTGGGCACTTTAGTTCTTCTTTGCCTCGGCTGAAGTCCTACGGATGGCTGTAAATGGCATTTCCCCCCTGCATCCTCAGCAGAACATTTGCTTGGTGTGCTGCTGTTTAGCCTGAGTGAAACAAGCTCCTGGCCTGCAGTTCAATTCCTGGTGCTGGTCATTAACCCTGCTAATGATGGGCTGTGTGGGTGCCATCTGCCTGTCCAGAGCTGCCCCTGTGTGCTGGGCAGGAGCTCAGTGCCCATCCAGAGCTGCCCCTGTGTGCTGGGCAGGAGCTCAGTGCCCATCCAGAGCTTTGCCACATCCAGAGCTACCCCTGTGTGCTGGGCAGGAGCTCAGTGCCCATCCAGAGCTGCCCCTGTGTGCTGGGCAGGAACTCAGTGCCCATCCAGAGCTCTGCCACATCCAGAGCTGCCCCTGTGTGCTGGGCAGGAGCTCAGTGCCCATCCAGAGCTCTGCCACATCCAGAGCTGCCCCTGTGTGCTGGGCAGGAGCTCAGTGCCCATCCAGAGCTACCTGTGTGTGCTGGGCATGAGCTTGGTGCCCATCCAGAGCTCTGCCACATCCAGAGCTACCCCTGTGTGCTGGGCAGGAGCTCAGTGCCACATGCTGTGTGGGGGTCACATTTGTGCCTTGTTTGAACCTGGGGTAAGGCAGGAAAGGCCACATCTCGTCACTACTCTTAGTCCAGAGAGGT
The DNA here is from genome assembly GCA_009764595.1 of Geothlypis trichas. Taxonomy (NCBI): domain Eukaryota; kingdom Metazoa; phylum Chordata; class Aves; order Passeriformes; family Parulidae; genus Geothlypis; species Geothlypis trichas. The sequence goes on along the minus strand of CM019914.1, from coordinate 725,571 downwards.
TTTTGGGTTCTCAGTGTGTGACAAGGGAAACAGAGTGAACAGGCAGGGTTGGGAGAGAATGAAATGCACATCAGTATGTAGAGCAATTTTTGCTAGAAATAAGGGGAACATTGTATCATCAATTTGGGAAGACCTTAATTCAGAATGGCAGTGGATTCTTCTTTAGCTATTTTTAAAGCTGTATTTACCTTCCTGAAGATCATCTGGAAGATCAGGTTTTAGGCAAGGCTCACCTTAGAGCCATAGGAAGGGAGATGAGGCCCGTGAGCTGAGTCTGCCTCACAGGGCACAAAGCAGGAGGTTGTCAAGGTCATGCTCAGGAGAAAAGCCTTTCCCTTATTCTGGTCCCACAGAAAAAGCCCTGATGACAGTCACTTGTTTGGGTGCTTATGACCTCTGCTAAGCAAAAATTCAGTTTAAGTTACTGCATTAACTTAATTCAGTTACTGGAATGGTTGGGTCTGGTTCAGCATTTATAATTTTTCATAAGATTTCGAGGTTTCTGAATGTTGTCCAAAACTCACTCTTTGTAGGGGCTCTTAAGTAACAAAACCCTGAGGCAGGATCTTGTTTGTAAACATAAACTTTCCCCTGGACTCCCTCCAGGACTGTGCTCTGTGATCTTCCTCTCTGTGGAGAGCAGGCTTAAAAAGCAGCAGCGCCTTGATATGAATTCTTCTCAGTTGAAGTTTGGGAACCAGTCTGCTCAAGCTGCTAAAAGGAATCAGTGAAATAACTTCATTCAGCTTCCCCATGCCTTTCCCACTGATCTTTCCTAAATACCAGCTTTTTCAGGAGCCAGTATTAGAGATTTTGGGTGAATTTCTCTTTGAAGATAACATTTGTCTTCATATCTAGAAGATATTATTGGCCTAGTCAGAGAGAACCTCTTCCAAAAATGGTACCTAAAATTACCCAGTGAGATCCAACAAGAGGCAAACTAAGCAAGCAGAAACATTTCATTTTATCTCTCCATAAAGAATCCATTGGGAGGTTTTTCTTGGAGGCCTTGTGCAATAAGTTGTGCAGTAAGTGCTGGAGAGTGCTCCATTTCCCCTGGAAGGCAGGTGGGGTAGGAGCTGTATGTCAGGAGCTGGCCACTGTGGAAGGCAGGTGATGGAACAGGAGCTGTGTCTCAGGCTGGCACTGTGGAAGGCAGGCAGGTGATGGAACAGGAGCTGTGTCTGAGGTGCTGGCACTGTGGAAGGCAGGTGATGATGGAACAGGAGCTGTGTCTCAGGCTGGCACTGTGGAAGGCAGGCAGGTGATGGAGCAGGAGCTGTGTCTCAGGCTGGCACTGTGGAAGGCAGGTGATGGAACAGGAGCTGTGTCTCAGGCTGGCACTGTGGAAGGCAGGTGATGGAACAGGAGCTGTGTCTCAGGCTGGCACTGTGGAAGGCAGGTGATGGAACAGGAGCTGTGTCTCAGGCTGGCACTGTGGAAGGCAGGCAGGTGATGGAGCAGGAGCTGTGTCTGAGGTGCTGGCACTGTGGAAGGCAGGTGATGGAACAGGAGCTGTGTCTCAGGCTGGCACTGTGGAAGGCAGGTGATGATGGAACAGGAGCTGTGTCTCAGGCTGGCACTGTGGAAGGCAGGCAGGTGGAACAGGAGCTGTGTCTGAGGCTGGCACTGTGGAAGGCAGGCAGGTGATGATGGAACAGGAGCTGTGTCTCAGGCTGGCACTGTGGAAGGCAGGCAGGTGGAACAGGAGCTGTGTCTGAGGCTGGCACTGTGGAAGGCAGGCAGGTGATGATGGAGCAGGAGCTGTGTCTCAGGCTGGCACTGTGGAAGGCAGGCAGGTGATGATGGAACAGGAGCTGTGTCTCAGGCTGGCACTGTGGAAGGCAGGTAGATGATGGAACAGGAGCTGTGTCTGAGGTGCTGGCACTGTGGAAGGCAGGTAGATGATGGAACAGGAGCTGTGTCTGAGGTGCTGGCACTGTGGAAGGCAGGCAGGTGATGGAACAGGAGCTGTGTCTGAGGTGCTGGCACTGTGGAAGGCAGGTGATGGAACAGGAGCTGTGTCTCAGGCTGGCACTGTGGAAGGCAGGCAGGTGATGATGGAACAGGAGCTGTGTCTGAGGCTGGCACTGTGGAAGGCAGGTGATGGAACAGGAGCTGTGTCTCAGGCTGGCACTGTGGAAGGCAGGCAGGTGATGATGGAACAGGAGCTGTGTCTCAGGCTGGCACTGTGGAAGGCAGGCAGGTAGGTAGATGATGCAGTAGGAGCTGTGTCTCACAGCCTGGGCACTGTGGCTGCTCCTCAGCTGGGGAGCCCTGCAGAGCCCCAGGCAGCTGCAGAGGGCCCATCCCAGCTCTGGCACGGAGGTGCCACCTGAAGCCCTTTCTCCAGGGGCATCTGCTCCTGGCAGCAGCTCAGTGCTGCCCATCCGTGCTGCCCCTGCTCTCCAGGAGTGCCCTGGCTCTTGGGAGGGTTTAAAACTGCTTTTTAAACCACCCTCTTGGGTCTCTCTTTGCCTGGCTTTTGGTTTGGGTTGTATTTTTACAAGTAGTAGTTTTGAAGCATGTTCCTATTGTAGATCATAGTTGAAATTTGCCAAAAAAGACTTCATAGGAGAAATGAAGTAACGGAGGGATGGATAGCTGGACAGTGCAAGTGTCTAATCTCTTTTTCACAGGAAAGGAGGTTACAAAAGAAAGAGCTGGTGCTTTTTCTGGAGCTGTGTACTGGCTCCTGACAGATGTCTGCATTCTTGGATTAGTCAGGATAAACCCCCAGATAATATACAGGGGAAGCAGTGAGTTGTGAAATGCAAAATTTTTCTGCAACAGGCCAATTAGTGTTTTGCTTCTGCATTATTTATAGAAGCTGGGTTGAACTTGATGGATAAATATTCCTTCTCCAGAGCCATGCTGTGTATGTACCCTACCTCTGCTGCACATTGTGAAGGTCACATTTCCAGTCAGCTCTCAAGGGAGCCCTGTGCTGTGTTCCCTGCTCTGCTGTCACATGTGTGTGCTCACTGTATTGACTTGTTTCTCTGGCAGATCCATCCTCTGCCTTTCTGTGTATGAAATGCTGTTTAATGAGTTTTGTACCAATACCTTGCCTGCAGATAACTGGGTTTAAAAATAGCCTGGCTCAGCTGTGTGAAGATGAGATACCTGGGATCATCCCTGTGGCACAGCTGGCATTGCTGGAAGTGATGGGGCAGTGCCAGTGGGGCCCAGCTGTGGATCAGAGTGCCCGGGGGCTCCCAGTGAAGGAGGGCAGCTCAGGTTTAACCTTGCCAGCCCTGCCAGTGCCCCTCTCCTCGGGGATGTGTGAGGAGCCCCTCGGTGCATCCTGGTGTCTGCTGCACCCCAGCCCACCCTGCTGGATCCCTGGGGGCTTCAGGCCCCTCTCCAGCCTTTCCTTCCCGTTCTGCTTCCAGGGCTGGCACCGAGGTCACCCCCGGAGCCTGCTGGCCCTTGTGCCTCTGAGCCACACTCGGTGCCAGCTCCTCATGGCCTGGAGTGCCAGGGCTCTGCTCCCCAGAGCTGCTATCTGGCAGGGACAGCAGCCTTCAGAATGGCCTTGATGCGTTTGTTTCTGCTGCCCTCCTCTCAGTCCTGTGTTTCCATGTGATCCTTGAGTTGTTGATGAAGTTGAGAAGCAGTGAGTAATTGGGATGCAGGATGGGAGTGATTAGCATTCTTCTTCAACAAAAGCTCAAGTGAAAATGTTACTTGAAGCTCATTTCCACTGTATTGTAATGCAGAACAATGGGAAGGGCCTGTCAGCTTCTGATTTTGGGATGGGGAGCAGTTGTTCATAGTTTGTCTTCCAAGAGGATAAATCCAGCCCCAGGTGTCGAGGTTAGAGTCTAACCTTTAATCTAAAACATGATCACAAAAGCCTTGGAATACAAAGATGTATTGTAAGAGTTTCCTTCCCCAGAAGCCTTTCTGTTGTTTTTCCTTTTTGTGTTGCAGATGCTCATTTGTGGGGAAATCTTACAACCCTAGCATCTGCTGCCAGAGATGTTGGGAACTGCTGCTTTTTGTCAGTGGCGTTTTTTTGCAAATTGCTCGGATTAATTTCTCTGCAATTGCAGAGATCTCTTCCGAGGTGTTGTGGCTGCTCCAGGTGAATGGCAGGCTCGTGCTGCCAGCCTGAGCTCCTGGGAGTGCTGCCTGCTGTCTCTGGCCGCTGGGCTGAGCTCTGGGTGTTCTCCCTCCAGGATCTCAGTGTCAGTGCCTGCTCTGTGGGCAGCAGGCAGTGTGGTCTCAGTGTGGTCTCACGGCATGGGAGGCTGGCAGAGCAGCCTTCAGTTCACTGAGATCTCATCCAAACTCAGCACTGGGGCTGCCTGGAGACTCTGATCTAGAGCAGGATGCTTGTTAGGCAGGTCTGCTTTAATTTTAATGCAGATCCACTCATTTTATCCTACTGTGGAAACTGTGGAAGAAGGAACTTTTATTCAGAATTGTGTTAAGAAGGGATGAGACTCAGATTGCTGGGATGCTGTGTGAGCATTTGCTTTGTCCTTAGCCATCATAGGCAATGCCCAGAGACTAAATTGGGGGCTGGGGAGTTTTTCATTTAGCCAGTGTGTTTGTTCTTATGTTAAACTTGCCTTTTGTTTGTGATCCCAAAGTTTGATAGCAAGGAAGCTGATAGGAATTTCTTTAACTTCTTGGAAATCTGGAACCTGGAATGAAATGCCCCTCGCAGCTGTGCTGGTGAGCTGCTGGAGATCCCCTGTGGGTGATGCAGCATCAACAGCTGAGTGCCAGGAGACAGAAGGAGGAGATGGGAGCAGAATGTCAATCCGTGTGGATCTGCTGTTCAGCAGGTTTTAATCAGTGCTTCTGGGCAGCCGGGAGTGTCTGTGTGTCTGTCTGTGTGTGTGTCTGTGTGTGTGTGTCTGTGTGTCTGTCTGTGTGCCTGTCTGTGTGCCTGTGTATCTGTCTGTCTGTCTGTGTGCCTGTCTGTCTGTGTGCCTGTCTGTGTGTCTGTGTGTCTGTCTGTGTGCCTGTGTGTCCGTGTATCTGTCTGTCTGTGTGTCTGTCTGTGTGTCTGTCTGTGTGTCTGTCTGTGTGCCTGTCTGTGTGTCTGTCTGTGTGCCTGTCTGTGTGCCTGTCTGTGTGCCTGTCTGTGTGCCTGTCTGTGTGCCTGTCTGTGTGTCTGTCTGTGTGCCTGTCTGTGTGTCTGTCTGTGTGTCTGTCTGTGTGTCTGTCTGTGTGTCTGTCTGTGTGCCTGTCTGTGTGTCTGTCTGTGTGTCTGTCTGTCTGTCTGTCTGTCTGTCTGTCTGTGTGCCTGTCTGTCTGTCTGTGTGTGCAGGCTCACCTGGGCTGCTGCCCAGCCTGGAGCTGTGCTGCTCTGGGCACTGCACTGGGCACTCCCACAGGGCTCAGAGCTGGCACAGGGGCACATTTTGGCTCCTGAGGGTGCCCAGTCAGAGAAGGTGAAGCGCCTGCTGAGTGCAGCCCAGGCAGGGCTGTGCTGGCCAGGGTGCAGGGCTGCCTCTCCTCCTGCCTTTCCCTTGCTTCGTTTCTCTGTCACAGCCACAGGTTGGTGAGGGCTGATTGAGCATTTTGGTTTGGGGCTGTTTTTTTGTGCAGTGTTGTCCTGTCCCAGCCTGGGCCAGCCGGGTCGGTGCAGCAGCAGCTCCTGGGCAGGGCAGGGGTGCTGGAGGAGAAGCAAACCTGCCCCGAGATGCTCCAGGGCCATCTCCTCTGCTCCTCCTGCCCAGGGCCAGCAGAGGTGCCTGTGCTCAGCTCCAATGAGCCCTGGCTGTGCTCTGGGCCTGCTGTGCTCCCTGCAGCCCCTCTGGAGCTCAGCTTGGCCGCAGCTGCCTGGGACAGCAGGCTTGGATTGTTCACCTTCCTGGCTGATTGCAGGGCAGATCTGCAGCTGCCGTGGGCTCTGAGTTCCATAGATGCTCCATCCCTTAGTGCTCTCCGGCTGCTGCAACCCCCTTTCAGCAGATTTAATTTGAGACTGGTATTTGTGAATTATATAATGATGCTGTAATGAGAGTTGAGGGCTCATGTGTTCCTTTGGTAGCATCACAGCACCAGGATTTCATGGAATGGAGAGAGAACTTGGCACCCAGATGAAAAATAATTATACTTGCAAATTTCATTAACTCCTCGAGAAAAGCTTTTGCCTGGAAGCTCTGCCCTCCTTCCTCCCACCCTGTTTGTGTCACAGCCTCCCACCGAGCAGCTTTGGGCCAGGTCAGCCAAGTGTGAGTTCAGATTTATTATGGGGTTTTTTCTCTCTAACTATAGTGTGAGCAGTGTGAAAAACTTCCTACATCACCAGCAGTCCTCTGAACTGGACAGGTGATGGATGCTGTGGTGGTTTATTCTGTCTCATGCTGTTGGTTTAAAATCAAACCAGCTGAGAGTGACACACACACCTGGGGGTGCAGCAGTGCCAGCCACACCTGGGAGTGCAGCAGTGACACACACACACACACACACACACACACACCTGGGAGTGCAGCAGTGACACACACACACACACACACACACACACACACACACACACCTGGGGGTGCAGCAGTGACACACACACACACACACACACACACACACACACACACACCTGGGAGTGCAGCAGTGACAAACACACACACACACACACACACACACACACACACCTGGGAGTGCAGCAGTGACACAGACACACACACACACACACACACACACACACCTGGGAGTGCAGCAGTGACACACACACACACACACCTGGGGGTGCAGCAGTGACACACACACACACACACACACACACACACACCTGGGAGTGCAGCAGTGACACACACACACACCTGGGAGTGCAGCAGTGCCAGCCACACCTGGGAGTGCAGCAGTGACACACACACACACACACACACACACACACACACACACCTGGGGGTGCAGCAGTGACACACACACACACCTGGGGGTGCAGCAGGGACACACACACACACACACACACACACCTGGGAGTGCAGCAGTGACACACACACACACCTGGGGGTGCAGCAGTGCCAGCCTGAGCCCCTCTGGGCTGTGTGCAGTGCCCTGGCACTCTGGGCACCGTGGCAGTGCCTGAGGCCCTGGCAGTGCAGCTGGGCTGGAACTGAGAGGGACAGGCTGCTGCTGCTGCCAGAGGGATCCACAGAAATAAGTGGTATCCTTAGGTTTATTGTGAATATCAGCTGGTTTTTCTCTGGGAAATACTTTCCTCTGGGTTTTATTTTTTGTTAGACAGTTGGAGGAGTTGCACAGTAGCCTTCACACAAAAGTCAGTATTCAGAAATTAAGTAATAACCTGGTTTCACAGCAAAAAAGAATTTTTCCCCAACTGTAGTATGCTGAAGATAAAGACATCTTGAAGTATAAGCACCGTGAAGCCAGGCAAAGAAAACCATCCTGGGCAATTCTTATCTAGCATGTAACTGAAGAGATACAATTTAGATATCCTTGGCATAATAAAGTAAACCCCAAAGCATCTCGAGATCATATTATTCTTGAGGAAGGAAGAGATACAGGAGATAGTCCAAAAGCTGCATTCTGTTTTCCAGTGACAGGAATAAGTCTTACACTTTGTGTGAGTAGGGACCACACAAAGCAGACCAATGCCTCTTGTGTAGAAGAGATTAAAAAAGCCTTCCTGGGTGTATAAATCTTTTTTTAAAAACCCAAATCTTCAACCTGCTCAACTGCCTTTGCTTTTGAGCTTGAAAAGATGTCAAAACTACTATGGTAACACATAAACATAATTCTCTTTCCTGAAGCAATTTTGGCCACTTCAGGATAAAAAGGTTAAATGGGAGGTGATGTTTGCCTTGTTACCTCCAGCCCAGTCTACAGCAGAGGGTGAGCTCAAGATATTTCCCATAATTCGTGTAATTTCCATAATGGGTGATTTGGATTACTGGATGTCTTGTTACCTCTGGGTTCCACTTGCAGCCTGGTGCTTGCTCTGTGCTGCTGCTCCAGGTGTGAGTCCTGCCCAGGAGGAGCAGCCTGGGAGAGCAGTCAGCTCTGTAATAATGTGAATTTCACAGCTTTGCCTGTGGCACAGGTTAACTGAAGGGGAAGGGAATGGAGAGCAGCACTGGTACAGCTGACAGACCCTCATGCTTTACATTTCTAACACTTCAAATATTTGGTGACTTACAGTGCTCTCCTCGAGCTCTCATTCTCTGGTGAATGGGCACAATTATCTTTACTGAGTGCTTCGTTCTCCACTGAAATGCTGCAATTTTTATCTTCATTCTCATTCATTAGCTCTTCCTCTCCTACACCCAGAGTCCGTTGTTCCTGAGGTGTTCTGTCAGAAGCAGAGTGCAATTGAGATCCCTCTGTGTGAACTGGATTTCAGGAGGGACTGTGTGTGAGAGCTGTGCTAGGGCTGGGAGCAGCAGTGGCAGAGCTGGGCCAGAGCCCTGCCCTGCTCCTGCAGCTGCCCCTGGAGCTGAGGGGTCACTCAGACGTGGTGGCACAGGGGTGGTGCCTGGGCAGTGGCTTTGCAGTGCTCGTGGCTTTGCAGTGCTCGTGGCTTTGCAGTGCTCGTGGCTTTGCAGTGCTCGTGGCTTTGCAGTGCTCGTGGCTTTGCAGTGCTCGTGGCTTTGCAGGGCTCGTGGCTTTGCAGTGCTCGTGGCCTGTGGTGCCGTTTCCCGGGGTGGTGCTTGGGCCGTGGCTTTGCAGTGCTCGTGGCTTTGCAGTGCTCATGGCTTTGCAGTGCTCATGGCTTTGCAGTGCTCGTGGCCTGTGGCTTTGCAGTGCTCATGGCTTTGCAGTGCTCATGGCTTTGCAGTGCTCGTGGCTTTGCAGGGCTCGTGGCTTTGCAGTGCTCGTGGCTTTGCAGTGCTCATGGCTTTGCAGTGCTCGTGGCTTTGCAGTGCTCATGGCTTTGCAGGGCTCATGGCTTTGCAGTGCTCGTGGCTTTTTCAGGGCTCGTGGCTTTGCAGTGCTCGTGGCTTTGCAGTGCTCATGGCCTGTGGTGCCGTTTCCCGGGGTGGTGCTTGGGCAATGCTTTGCAGTGCTCATGGCTTTGCAGTGCTCATGGCTTTGCAGGGCTCATGGCTTTGCAGTGCTCATGGCTTTGCAGTGCTCGTGGCTTTGCAGTGCTCATGGCTTTGCAGTGCTCGTGGCTTTGCAGGGCTCATGGCTTTGCAGTGCTCGTGGCTTTGCAGGGCTCATGGCTTTGCAGTGCTCGTGGCCTGTGGTGCCGTTTGAGGGATTTCAGGGCTGTGCTGTCCCAGCCTCCAGCAGTGACCGTGCTGAGCAGGGCTGCAGGGCCCTGCTGGGAGGTGTTTCCTTGGGAGATGGTTTATATCTGATGTGATGGTGAAGATCCATGGCACGCTCCTGCTTCAGCCCCAGTTTTGGCTCCACAGCACTAACAGCAAGGCCTTTTTTCTGGGAAGCAAATTTCCGCTTCATACAATTGCTACTGTATTTTATAGTAGCTAATCTTTGTCTCTTTCAATTTTTAAAAGAGTTTCCAAATGTTTTTCTGTGCTGATTGGATTTAATTTTTAACTTGGCATTAGAACTGCTAATAATGACAGTTCTTTGTAGGATAATTTTAATTTTTAATACTGCAGTTATTTTTAACTCGGAAACATGTAGCAGATTTCATCTTTCATCTATATTTAGGCTCTTTTTGCAGGAGAAGCTTCTCAGCAAACCCGAATTCTTCATTATTTTAGCAAAGTTAAAGGATGCAACACCTGTAAAGCTGTTTAATGTCAGAGCCCACATCATGTTTTCCTTATTTAGCAAGTGCTCTTGGCTGTGCCCTTCTTTGAGCCTCTGAGAGCTTGGTGAAATCCAAGAGCTGGGTCTGTTGGTTGGAGACCCACAGACCTCTGACAAAGCAGAAAAAGCCCCCAAATCAACCTACAGCCCTTGGGAAGTTTTGGGGAAACACTGGAGAGGCTTCAGCACTTGTTCCCAGAGCATTTCTGTGTCATTTCTGATGTCTTTGGCCATGGCCCTGCAGGTGAGCAGGGTGGGAGCCTGGGCTGGGGCTGCCGTGCCCTGGGCAGGCTGGTGAGAGCAGGAAGGGAGCAGCTCCTGCCAGCAGGAATGGCAGAGGGCAGAGGTGTGCCCGGGCAGGGAAACACAGAGTGCTGGGTGGGAATTGGGGTGAGCAGTGGGACCTGGGGTGAGCAGTGGGGATTGGGGTGAGCAGTGGGGATTGGGGTGAGCAGTGGGACCTGGGGTGAGCAGTGGGGATTGGGGTGAGCAGTGGGGATTGGGGTGAGCAGTGGGACCTGGGGTGAGCAGTGGGGATTGGCGTGAGCAGTGGGGATTGGGGTGAGCAGTGGGGATTGGGGTGAGCAGTGGGACCTGGGGTGAGCAGTGGGGATTGGGGTGAGCAGTGGGACCTGGGGTGAGCAGTGGGACCTGGGGTGAGCAGTGGGATCTGGGGTGAGCAGTGGGAATTGGGGTGGGCAGTGGGACCTGGGGTGAGCAGTGGGATCTGGGGTGAGCAGTGGCCCCAGGGTCCCACACTCTGCTATGGGAGAGATCCATGCTCTCACAAGAATTTACTCCTCGAGGGTGTGTGCTCCTGGATTCCTTGGGATCCTGTCCAGGCTCTGACCCAGCACTGTCCTGCACACATGGCCAGCACCAGGCCTGCCTGGGGTTCTGTTTCATTGCCCATTTTTGTTCTCCATGGAACCCAGAGTGGTTCCTGCTGCTTCACCTTCTCCCAGCCCAGCTCAGAGGGAAATGTGCAGTTGGAGCTTCCTCCCGTTCTGTGCAGAGCCTCCTGCCCAGAGGTGGCAGGTCAGGGCTGGTGTCCCCTCCACTCACAGGTGTGTGTGGTGTCACAGCTCCTGTGACATGCCCTTCCTTCCCTGGCCCTTCCAGGTGAGGCTTTCGTTGTCTCCCCTCTGTTTTTGAACAGCTGTGTGTGTTTGTGCTGGGTTTGTGAACGGTGGAAGTACCTGGCACAGAAATCTCTGTGCTGGGCAGCAAAGTCCCCACTCATCTGCAGCACCCTGGCAGTGGGAGCAAAGCATGGGGCTGCTGGGCAGGAGCTGCCAGGGATTGGGAGGGCATTGGGCAGACACTGCAGCTGGAGCTGTGCTTGTAGCTGTGGCTGTAGCTGTAGCTGTAGCTGTGCTGTAGCTGTGCTTGTAGCTGTAGCTGTGCTTGTAGCTGTGGCTGTAGCTGTGCTTGTAGCTGTGGCTGTAGCTGTAGCTGTAGCTGTGCTGTAGCTGTGCTTGTAGCTGTAGCTGTAGCTGTGCTTGTAGCTGTAGCTGTAGCTGTGCTTGTAGCTGTGGCTGTAGCTGTAGCTGTAGCTGTGCTGTAGCTGTGCTTGTAGCTGTGGCTGTAGCTGTAGCTGTGCTTGTAGCTGTAGCTGTGCTTGTAGCTGTAGCTGTAGCTGTGCTGTAGCTGTAGCTGCAGCTGTAGCTGTGCTTGTAGCTGTGCTTGTAGCTGTAGCTGTGCTGTAGCTGTAGCTGTGCTTGTGGCTGTAGCTGTGCTGTAGCTGTAGCTGTGCTGTAGCTGTAGCTGTGCTTGTAGCTGTAGCTGTAGCTGTGCTGTAGCTGTAGCTGCAGCTGTGCTTGTAGCTGTGCTTGTAGCTGTAGCTGTGCTTGTAGCTGTAGCTGTAACTGTAGCTGTAGCTGTGCTGTAGCTGTAGCTGTGCTGTAGCTGTGGCTGTAGCTGTAGCTGTGCTTGTAGCTGTAGCTGTGCTTGTAGCTGTAACTGTAGCTGTAGCTGTGCTGTAGCTGTAGCTGTGCTGTAGCTGTAGCTGTGCTTGTGGCTGTAGCTGTAGCTGTAGCTGTGCTGTAGCTGTAGCTGTAGCTGTAGCTGTGCTGTAGCTGTAGCTGTGCTTGTGGCTGTAGCTGTAGCTGTAGCTGTGCTGTAGCTGTAGCTGTAGCTGTAGCTGTGCTGTAGCTGTAGCTGTGCTTGTGGCTGTAGCTGTAGCTGTAGCTGTGCTGTAGCTGTAGCTGTAGCTGTGCTTGTGGCTGTAGCTGTAGCTGTGCTGTAGCTGTGCTGTAGCTGTAGCTGTGCTGTAGCTGTAGCTGTAGCTGTAGCTGTAGCTGTGCTGTAGCTGTAGCTGTGCTTGTAGCTGTAGCTGTGCTTGTAGCTGTAGCTGTAGCTGTGCTTGTAGCTGTAGCTGTGCTGTAGCTGTAGCTGTGCTTGTAGCTGTAGCTGTAGCTGTAGCTGTAGCTGTGCTTGTAGCTGTAGCTGTGCTTGTAGCTGTAGCTGTAGCTGTGCTTGTAGCTGTAGCTGTGCTGTAGCTGTAGCTGCGGCTGTAGCTGTAGCTGTAGCTGTGCTTGTAGCTGTAGCTGTGCTTGTAGCTGTAGCTGTAGCTGTGCTTGTAGCTGTAGCTGTGCTGTAGCTGTGCTGTAGCTGTAGCTGTGCTTGTAGCTGTGCTGTAGCTGTGCTTGTGGCTGTAGCTGTAGCTGTGCTGTAGCTGTAGCTGTGCTTGTAGCTGTGCTGTAGCTGTGCTTGTGGCTGTAGCTGTAGCTGTAGCTGTGCTGTAGCTGTGTTTGTAGCTGTAGCTGTGTTTGTAGCTGTAGCTGTAGCTGTGCTTGTAGCTGTAGCTGTAGCTGTGCTTGCCGTGCTAGAACGAGAATTGAGCTGCTCCCACAAACTCAGCTCAGCCCCGTGCCTGTCACCGGCCTGCTCACAGCCTGCCTCAGCTGCAGGCACTGTGGCAGTTGTTTGGTTGGCAGCTCTTACAGCCACAAACTGTGGTTGTAGTCACAGTGCTGCTCACAGCCTGCCTCAGCTGCAGGCACTGTGGCAGTTGTTTGGTTGGCAGCTCTTACAGCCACAAACTGGTGCCACAGAGCAGCCCAAAGTGCTCCTTGCAGGCCAGCACCAATAATGAAATTACATTAAACATTCATGTGGGTGCCTCAGTGGTGAGCAGAGAGAGATGCACCAGTGTATTACGTTTTAATTCCTGATTAAGACTTTAAGAGGATGTCTTGTTCTATTATCTATGCAAATTGGCAGCAATGATGGCAATAAATCAGAAAAGAAGGACTTAAAATAAACGGCATCGCTCGTCTTGATGCACGATTGATTTCTCACGCTCATCAAATCCCTGGGTGCTTTGTGCTTTTTCTTACTGTGACAGGATTATTTCCCTTGATCTATGCTTCTGACTGGTCTGGATTTGTTTTTATTGTTTCTAAAATTGTGGATGTGCTTGGTGAAGTTTGTAATTAGGAGGGGATATGCTGATCCAGGCAAATAGATGGGCCCATCCAGAATTAGTTTTTAGAGAACAGTAAGGGGTTTGGTTTGCTTTTGTTGGCTTTTTGGATTTTCTTTTTCCTGTGATGTTAGTTTGGTTTTGGTTTTTGCTGGTTTATTTTAGTTCATGTCACAGGAAGTGGTGTCACTTCTGAGACATTCCCTGCAATATTCTGCCTTTTGTTACTTGAACCCCTTGGGCTGGAGTAAAATATGGAATATTAAAATTAAATTAATGTTGAAAGTAGTGACATCAGAGTGATGTTCTGTCTTGGGCTCTTAGGAAGAGAGATGACTGTTCTTCTGAAATGAATTTATTTCTTCTCTGAGATACTAGATCATTTTGTAGAATAACTTGAAGTGTTTTGTAGTGACAGCAGAACTTGATACTCGCTAATAAGTTAATGACATTGAAAAGAATATATTAAGTGTAGAGACGTTTTTGTCTGCCATTAATATTACTGGGAGCAGAATTTGGTTCATAATTCATAATATGGATTGACGTCCTCATAATATATAAATAATAAAAGAGCTGTTAATATATTTCAAGTGAGTGAATGCTGATAATACCCAGGGCTAACTCACCGTGTCATTGCTGCTCGTATTTTATCTCGAGAACAAACTTGCATGAGCTTTAGAGATCAGTTGTTCCTCGCTGGCTGTGGCTGGCCTTCAACCCCAGCCAGCAGCTGAGCCTCACTGCCTGCCATGGCATGGGGAGCAGAGCTGGAGGGTGGAAGTGAGAAAGGTTTGGGGTTGAGATGAAGGCAGCTCAATAGCTAAAGCAAAAGCCAAAGCAAAGCAAGGAAATCCTTTTGAGTTCCTGTGGGTGGGCAGGTTCAGCAGCCCAGGGAGGGCTCCAGCACAGCCACAGTGCCTTGGTCCCTGCTGGCCGCGCTCTGGGCTGGCCCTGTCCCAGCTGTGCTGGCTGTGTCCCCTCCCTGGGCAGCCCTAAAGGCCTTGGCTGTGTGTGAGCACTGCCCAGGGACAGCAGAGCCATCCCTGAGTCCCCAGCACTGCCAGCACAGAGCCAGCACAGCCCTGGAGCAGCCGGTGGGGAGAAGAGCCCTGAGCCCAGGCACAGCCAGCACAGCTCATCCTCAGCAGCTCTGGAGCCCTGGCAGTCCCTGGGGCAGCTCTGGAGCCCTGACAGTCCCTGGGGCAGCTCTGGAGCCCTGGCAGTCCCTGGGGCAGCTCTGGCACCCTGGGGCAGCTCTGGAGCCCTGACAGTCCCTGGGGCAGCTCTGGTACCCTGACAGTCCCTGGGGCAGCTCTGGAGCCCTGACAGTCCCTGGGGCAGCTCTGGAGCCCTGACAGTCCCTGGGGCAGCTCTGGAGCCCTGACAGTCCCTGGGGCAGCTCTGGAGCCCTGGCAGTCCCTGGGGCAGCTCTGGAGCCCTGACAGTCCCTGGGGCAGCTCTGGAGCCCTGACAGTCCCTGGGGCAGCTCTGGAGCCCTGGGGCAGCTCTGGTGCCCTGGCAGTCCCTGGGGCAGCTCTGGTGCCCTGACAGTCCCTGGGGCAGCTCTGGTGCCCTGACAGTCCCTGGGGCAGCTCTGGTGCCCTGACAGTCCCTGGGGCAGCTCTGGTACCCTGGGGCAGCTCTGGAGCCCTGGCAGAGGAAATACAAGGCTGTGATTTTGCTGGTGCCTCCCGTGGTAAGAGGAGTCCTGCTGGCAGCAGCTGAGGGGCTGTGCTGGTGGAGCAGCTGAGGGGCTGTGCTGGTGGAGCAGCTGAGGGGCTGTGCTGGTGGAACATTGCTGCTGCTGCTGCTGCTGCTGCTGGTAGCTCCTGAAGCCACGGGGCTGAGCCCTTGCCCAGTGTTTGCTAAGCCAGGCTTTGGTCCCTGGCTGTCCTGCCTGTGCTGTGCCTGTGCTGGGGCTGTCAGAGCTCTGCTGGGTTCTCCTGTCTATGAGGCTGGATAATGTTCATCCACAGCAATTTCCACTGTAGCCTTTACCCAGGATTTGTCTGAATAATTTTCAGTCATTTGGTGTCTCTGATCTTCTCACTTAATGAATTCCATTTTTGATCTACTGAAATTTTGCTCAGTTTCATGGAGTTCTCGGTAGGATTAAAGATAAACTCATTGAGATAAGAGTTGTGATGTGAGGAGCTGTGTTCTGGCTCCATTTGCTGTGGCTGTGTTTTTGTGTTACACTTTTCCAGAGGCACAGAAGGGGTTTGTTCTCCTGGAGTGGTGAGAGAGCCCAGTGTGGGTTTGGCACAGGGCTGCAGTGAATAACTGTGCTGGGAAGGGCAGAGGGGAGCAGTGGGATGGCAGGGATGGAGCAGAGGGACTGGGGCTCCAAGGCAGTGCTGGGATAACCTGGATGTGTGGAGCAGCTGATGAATCTCTGGGATGTTAATGATGGACTGAGCTGCACCAGTACCTTATGGAACTGCCCTGAGTGACTGCCTTAGCTTTAGAATTTGTTTTTTACATTGGACAAGCAAAGAGAGGGTAGGAGTGTGCTCATGTGAGTGAGTCAGGGGATTTCAGGGGAGAGAAGGAAAGAAATGAGGCTTCTTGAAGAGAGTTTGTAGAGAATCTGTGGGGCTGTGTCAGACCATCACAGCCAGCAGTGATGGAGTGCTGCACCAGCTCTGCCAGTAACTGAAAGAAATCTTCCCTGGGAGCATTGGGGAATGTGGGAATCCTCTCTCAGACGTGCTTGTTGTGCCCTGCATGTGAAACACACAGAATGCATTTCTGTCCAGCAGAACAGTCCATTCCAGACCCCATGGACACGAGCTCTGCTTCTGCACAGCCCGTGGGCAGCTTCCCAGTGGGGGAAAGGTGGATTCAGTCCTGAATGGCATCTAAAATCAAGAGTCTTGTTGCCTTCAGTGCAGGGGGGATTGTGGCTTCAGTGCCACAGGGGGTGAGCTGAATGCAATGCTCTGCTTTTGGTGCTGCTTCCAGCCTGAGGTGCCACAGTGAAAGGAGCACGGGTTCCTTTTCAGCATCCAGAGCAATTAAAAAGAATTCGAGTAATGGAAGCTCAATTTGGTTCTTTAATTTCATTTAAAGCGTTTCTGTAAAGGGATTTTAGTGTTGGAAGTTATTGGACTGTAAAAGAGACCAACTGCTTTAGCTGACTTCTGGGGAGTAATTCCACAGCACCTGCTGTGCTCTCATCAAAGCAGCTCTGTTCTCTGGGAGCAAGGTGGGAGCTGCCATGTGCAGTGCCAGCCTCATTGCTGAGCAAGCACAAAGTCTGCAACGAGCTTTTACCTATTTACAAGCAATTGACTGACTTAAATTAATGAAATCTTAACGAACAGCAATTTCACAGATTGAGAGATTTTCATTTCAGTGCTCTGGGTGTGGGAATTGAGGGATGTGTGAGGTTTTTGGTTTTTTTAAAGGCTAGAACATTTCCTTTGGTAAGCCAGTGAAAGGCTGCTTTAGACACAAACCTGCAGAAATGGGGTCATTGTGTGAAGGAGGATTTCTGTGGGCTCACCCATCCTGCTTGCTTCACTTCATCCTCAGTGCCACGAGGAGTTTTTCCTGTACAGGTGTCAGAGTTTGTGGAGTTTGGGCCTTTCCACGGACTCCCAGAGTGTGGGAATGCCATTGGCTGTAAGTTTAAGGAAAAATACCCTTTTTATTCTGCTGAATTTGACAGGAAGCTTTATAACCTTAACTAATTTCCATGGGAAACAATTTTATGTCAGGGTAGAACTGAACCTTAGGGTTGTTACATTTTGTTCCTGCTCTGAGGTACCACGAAATCCGAATTGGGGGAAGGCAGCAGGGTTAGAACCAGTGAGTCCATGTTCTGTGCAGAGCAGGGGGTGTCCCATGGTCACAGGGGTGCCAGGGTGGTCCTGGCTGTGCTGTCCCTGCCAGGGCTGCCTGCAGTGCCCGGAGCTGCCGGGCCCCTTTGGCTCTTGTGCTCACACACCAAACCAGTCTGTGCTTTGTGCTCACACACAAAACCAGTCTGTGCTTTGTGCTCACACATGAAACCAGTCTGTGCTTTGTGCTCACACATGAAACCAGTCTGGTGTCTCTGTGCTCACACACAAAACCAGTCTGTGCCATGGTGCTCACACATGAAACCAGTCTGGTGCCATGGTGCTCACACACCAAACCAGTCTGTGCTTTGTGCTCACACACAAAACCAGTCTGTGCTTTGTGCTCACCCATGAAACCAGTCTGGTGCTTTGTGCTCACACACCAAACCAGTCTGTGCTTTGTGCTCGCACAGAAACCAGTCTGGTGCTTTGTGCTCACACACCAAACCAGTCTGGTGCTTTGTGCTCACACACCAAACCAGTCTGGTGCCATGGTGCTCACACACCAAACCAGTCTGGTGTCTCTGTGCTCACACACCAAACCAGTCTGGTGCCATGGTGCTCACACACCAAACCAGTCTGGTGCTTTGTGCTCACACATGAAACCAGTCTGGTGCCATGGTGCTCACACACCAAACCAGTCTGGTGCTTTGTGCTCACACACCAAACCAGTCTGGTGCTTTGTGCTCACACACCAAACCAGTCTGTGCTTTGTGCTCACACACCAAACCAGTCTGTGCTTTGTGCTCACACACCAAACCAGTCTGGTGCTTTGTGCTCACACACCAAACCAGTCTGGTGTCTCTGTGCTCACACACCAAACCAGTCTGTGCCTTTGTGCACACACACCAAACCAGTCTGGTGCCATGGTGCTCACACACCAAACCAGTCTGTGCTTTGTGCTCACACACCAAACCAGTCTGGTGCCTTTGCCTTCCCAGAAATGCAGCACAGCAGTGAGAATGGGGCTCGTTCTCATGGGAGTTGTCTTGCCAATAATGAGAATTTAGGAAGGGCTGTAAAGACAAGGAGAAAACAGAAATGTGCCCACTAAGCAGAATTCCTGGATCTTTTAATCTGCCACTTCACTGCTCTACCCTGTCATTGTCTGGTAATACTTTCTGTTTTGACTTTAAATGAAACTTTAGCATAGAGCTGAATACATAATTGTATTTATTTTTTGGCTCTTTGCTTGGTCTAAAATAGCACATAAAAACAAAATAGATATGCTCTGAAACGAAAAGAAAATTTCTCAGCGTGTCTCACTGACAAGAATATATCTTTTTAACTCAAACCAAAAATAAAAATAAAAATCCTTTGAAGCATCTATCCTCTCAAAATGAGTTAATTGCTAGAGAATCATGATTCATAAAACAAGAGCACATCTGGGACATAGCACTTTTTCCCAGAGGTTCCTGCATGAGCTGATGAACCTCGGATTGTGGATTTGAACTCATTTCCCTTCTCAGCCTGAGGGAATTTCAATGCATTTCTCCTGCATCCCTGGAAAGTATCGGCTGCCGAGCACTGGAGGCAGTGTGGGCTCAGCTGGTTGCCCAAGGAAACGAGGCAGTGCCAGGGGAGAGGTGGAAAATGCCCCTCTGGAGCCCAGGGAGCCCTGGCACCGTCCTGGGCACGGAGGGCTGGGGTCAGGGCCCAGGGCAGGTGAGGGGGGTGTGCCAGGGAGGGACAGGTGAGGGGGGTGGGACAGGCAGGGACAGGTGAGTGGGGTGTGCCAGGCAGGGACAGGTGAGTGCCCTGGGCAGGGACAGGTGAGGGGGGTGTGCCAGGCAGGGACAGGTGAGGGGGGCTGTGCCAGGCAGGGACAGGTGAGGGGGCTGTGCCAGGCTGTGCACAGGTGAGGGGCAGTGCCACGAGCATTTCTTGGTACTAAATAACATTCAGGAGGTTGCTCCTTTCCTTGCAGGGCAGTTCCACAGAGCTTTCTGTGGTCATGTGGACATGTGTGATTACATGGACACATGTGTTTATGTATGTACATGTGTGTTTACGTGGACACGTGTGTTCATGTGTGTTTACATGGACACGTGTGTTCATGTATGTTCATGTGTGATTACATGGACACGTGTGTTTATGTATGTTCATGTGTGTTTACATGGACACATGTGTTCATGTGTGTTTACATGGACACGTGTGTTCATGTATGTTCATGTGTGATTACATGGACACGTGTGTGCTGCTCTCAGCCCCGTGCTCAGCCCGGTGCTCCCCGTGCAGGTGTTCTGCTGTCCCAGAGCTGTGACACGCAGGGCCCCTTGGCCCGCAGGTCAATCCCTCCCCTGTCAGCATCCAGGACCCCCCTCTGAGGGTCTCGTGCAGAGCTGCAGCCTCAGCACAGCCCCCTCCCAGCTGGCATTGGGGGTGCCCGGTTCAGAGCACCAATGCCCATTTCTGGCTCCCCTGTCAGAAGAATCCCAGATCTTCCAGTCTGTACAAAGCCCAATGGGGTATTTTGTATTTTGAGCACTTCAGAGTTAACCCTGAGGAAAGCTGTGCTCACTGGGGAGAGTTTGGGTTGCTCCTGTCAGCTGGGATTTAACAGAGGCAAGCTGAGGATGTTTTTATGTAAAGGTGGATGTGAGCTGGAAGAGAAAACTGAGCATCTCAGGGTGTTTCAGGAATGTTCAGGTGAACATTCAGCCTGTTCTAGACACTAGAAAAACCCCAAGCAAACAGTGAAGACTTACTTTATTTGTATTTGTATTGCTTTTTTCTAAGATCTACTCTTTTTCAGAGAGAAATGCCATGATTTTAACTGTTATCTAACATTTCTGTGTAGTTAGTTAATTCATGAATAAGGCAGATTTATACCCAGATGATAGCTTGCAGGCTTGCTTTCCTCTCTTTCATTCTCACTGAACAGTAAAGCTGGATGTTCTTTATGTTCCTTAGCTAAATCCTCTCTAATCAATATATCCTGCAAATCACCTGACTCATTTGATCTGGGAGTCATTTGAGGGGGATAAACTCCAAAGCTGTGCTTTGAGATGAGCCATGCAGTGAGTAATATTTCAAACAAGCAAATGGATTAGGGCTTTTCCCACACTTGGCTGTCTGGTTATTTGAAGTGCTGTGTCCTGCTGCAGGTTTGTCCCAGCCTGGTTTTGCTGCTGCAGCTCTGCCATCCTGCCCTCACCCGCTGCCTTTGCTGCTGTTGGGGTTCTGTGCTTGCAGCACAGCTCAGAGTGTGCCTGTCCCAGCCCTGGCTGCTGGCAGGGCACAGGGTTTGTGATTCTGGGGCCCTGCAGCCCCTGCAGCAGCATTGCAGCATCCTGCAGGGTCCTTGGGGGTCCCTGCTGGCACTGTGGCATTGGCAGCTGTGACATTGCTGTGTTGGGTCTGCCTGAGCTGTTCTGCTGCTGTTCCACTTCCTAAAGCATTGGTGGGACAGGACTGTGTGACCCTTTGGTGGGACAGGACTGTGTGACCCTTTGGTGGCACAGGGACTGTGTGACCCTTTGGTGGGACAGGCATTGTGTGACCCTTTCCCTGGGCTCTCTGGAGACACTCAGGAGCTCTGAAATTCTCTGCATTCAGTCGTGGTGATCACTTCTTATCAACCCTCTGAGCTACTGCTGCTTAAACATCAAGTGCTGGAAATCAGCTGAGTGCTGCTGCCCCCACATTTCTGTGTGCTTGTTCTGGCTGTGGGCAGGAAGGCAGAATTAACTCTGTGCCTCTTCTTTCATTATGTGTGACAAAGAAGGCAATTTATTGTTAAGCTGGTGAGGGAATTTCCTGAGGTGAGATGTAGGAAGTGGAGAGCAAAGCAATCTTGTACAACTCAATCAAGAATTCATTGAGACTCGGCAGCTGTGATTTTGGGGTGTGTTACTGCTGGGCAGAGGAGAGCTTTAGATTAGGGAAAATACATCTTGAAAGGCTCTGTGTTAGAGTGAAGTGCTCGGGGAGTTCCTTGGCTTTGTCAGCATTCAATTGCTCACTGAAATTTGGAAACCTGTGAGGAAATGTTTCTGTATTGAGGGTACAAATGGTGTGGGGCATCAGCTGGACCTGCAGGCTGGGTGCAGCACTGCCCTCCCTGGGTCCTGAGCTCCAGCCACACCTGCAGGGCCAGGAAACTTCCCAATGCAGTTTCCATTTGGAGCATTGCTGCCAGCATGACAGGCTTTTCATCCTTGAGAACTTTCTGGGAAAGCTTCCTCAAATCACACAGACCTCCTGCAACATCTGCTGCCGTTTAGGCCCTCACTGAGCTCTGTCCTAGCAGCAGTTTGTCTCTGTGGGCCATGACAGGAGTCAGAGTGCCCAGGTGTGCTCCGAGAGCCCGGGGAAGTTTCTGCAGCAGGTGGAGGCTCTGGGGAGCAGCTGGAGCTGCTGCCTGGCTTGAGGTGAGTGAGTCTCCCTCTGCTCGTGGTGCTGGGCTGAGCATCCCTTGGTGCACACAGACAGACACACAGACACACACAGAAACACACACAGACACAGACAGACACACACACAGACACACACAGACACACACACACACACAGACAGACACACAGACACAGACAGACACACACACAGACACACACAGAAACACACACAGACACGCAGACACACACAGACACACAGACACACAGACACAGACAGACACACACCCCCCAAACACACACAGACACGCAGACACACACACACAGACAGACACACAGACACAGACAGACACACACCCCCCAAACACACACAGAAACACACACAGACACACAGACACAGAAACACACACAGACAGACACACAGACACAGACAGACACACACACAAACACAGACAGACACACACAGAAACACACACAGACACACAGACACAGAAACACACACAGACAGACACACACACACAAACACACACAGAAACACACACAGACACACGGAAACACACACAGACACACACACAGACAGACACACAGACACACACAGAAACACACACAGACACACAGACACAGAAACACACACAGACAGACACACACACACAAACACACACAGAAACACACACAGACACACGGAAACACACACACACAGACACACACACCCACACACAGCTTCCCTCCTCACCTTGCCTGGCTCCCAGGCTGTGTCCTGCCCTGAGCCCTCTGTGCACACACTCCTGCCAGGGTGTGTGGATGCAGGGATGTGACAGCCAGTGGTTAATTATAAATGAAAGAAAATCCCCTCCAAGCCGTGCCAGTCCGTTCAAGTGATCCAGATTTGTCTGATAGCCTGTGTGATCATGCTTCAGTTAACCCTGTCACACTGCATTTCCTGTGCTTTGCAATCTCACCAATGTTCAACTCATGTTCATTGTTTTTGACACTGAATTTTGTTGTAAACCTTCAAAGTGGTCACAAATGATAAGCTAAAAAACCCAAAACCTTTTTCTTCAGTCTTTCTGCTAGATCTTTGAAATCCTGAGTATAGTATTGATGGAGATTTTCTTTGGAGTATGAAAAGGGTTTCCATGGGTCATGCAGTCAACAAATGACTTGTGATTGTAACAGGCAGTGATGGACTCTAATTAAATACCAGTGCTATCAAATCATTTGAAAATCAGCAGATGGGGAGGGAATGGGTGCTGTTCTTAGACTAGGACTCCAGATGAGAGAATAAAATTCTAGACCAGGTTTGGATTGATTTGTAGGGCCATGGGAGGACCCACAGGCCAGGGAGCACAGGACTGCCTGCTGGGGGCAGATGTGGCTGCAGGTGCCCAAAGCCCTGTGGCTGGGGGCAGATGTGGCTCTGCAGTGCTGTGAGAACATTCCCAGCCCAGCAGGGCACTCTGGGGCAGGGCTGGGTGAGCCTGCTGCTGGGTGAGCCTGCTGCTGGGTGCTCCTGCTGCTGGGTGAGCCTGGCTGGGTGAGCCTGCTGCTGGGTGAGCCTGCTGCTGGGTGAGCCTGCTGCTGGGTGAGCCTGGCTGGGTGAGCCTGCTGCTGGGTGCTCCTGGCTGGGTGCTCCTGCTGCTGGGTGAGCCTGCTGCTGGGTGAGCCTGCTGCCTCAGCCCCTGCCCTGGGTGAGCCTGCTGCTGGCTGAGCCTGCTGCTGGGTGCTCCTGGCTGGGTGCTCCTGCTGCTGGGTGAGCCTGCTGCTGGTGAGCCTGCTGCTGGGTGAGCCTGGCTGGGTGAGCCTGGCTGGGTGCCTCTGCTGCTGGGTGCTCCTGCTGCTGGGTGAGCCTGGCTGGGTGCTCCTGGCTGGGTGAGCCTGCTGCTGGGTGCTCCTGCTGCTGGGTGAGCCTGGCTGGGTGAGCCTGGCTGGGTGAGCCTGCAGCCTCAGCCTGC